>JAMXBD010001827.1:0-284441 GCA_024138025.1 Combretum micranthum | reverse complement strand
TTAATTTTTCCCCACTTTCAACTGGTTCTTTCCAGTTTGCCACTTAAATTGTGATCAAGTGTCGCTTTCTCTTTCATCATTATTTCTTTCAGCTGATATCTGATTTCTAAATAGTAACTCCTGTCTAACAGAGCCAACCAATTGTAGTATCTGAAAATGTCTTCCACTTAGCTGTGTGTTGTTTGGATGCTGTAGATGCCCTTGCTCATTGCTTTTTTTGTCTGTATGTCTTGTTGATCTTCCATTAATTAGTTTCACCCAGTTTCTGCGGTCAACAATGATATTGCTGATTTGCTTGCCTTTCACTATGAGTGCATTTGTTTTCCATCCATGATTCGCCCTTTCTTAATCCAACTGCATGTGAGGAAATGATGTTGCTTGGTGTTAATTACATTGTCTGTCTTTTTGGTTGGTTTCTCCTGTATTAAATCTGGATGGTCATAGAAAATTACTCAGATCTGCAGAAGGAATCAACTTAGTAGAAAATGCTTGCTGTTTTGTTTTTAGGAGGTTGTTGTTATTGTTTGTTGGGCAATGCGACCATCTATTGACTGGGAAGTGGATTGCATGTGCACTGAATGGGTTGGGTTGGATGCAGTTGATCTAGTCCACCTTTTGATTCAACGAACTAAATTTCTTACAAAATGGATTACTTCCATTCGATATAATTTTGGAACTTCAACTGTTTGGGACAAGATATTTAGAATTAACTGCTGTATCGTTGTTGGATATAGCTTGTAAATCTGATTGTTACCTTAACAATTTAGGAATGCGTGAAGAGGAGAGTAATGATGTCAATGGCGGCAAATCCTTATTGCTCAGAAGCCGCTGCAAGGGATGCCATGGAAGCTGTCTGGGATGTCTGTTATAATGACACAAAACCCTTTGACAGAGCTCCATGATACATATCTATTAGCATTTATTCATTTGGAATCGAGTTTACATCAAATTGATGGTATTGTGAGATCAATATTTTCTCATCAATATCGTTATTCAGACAACATTAATAGTTCTAATTCATTGATTAGTGTCTTTGCTGAACAGTAACTGTGAGCCAAAGGACTAAAATATTCACTCTTATTGTTTTTCCTGGTGGCCGAGAATGAAACGTCTCGTTACAGAGATTTTTTTCTTTGCTCTATCACGTATTGATTTCATGCTATTAGCCCCATGATAGTTTGATAATTTTCTTATGTAAAATGGTGCGATTTTAAGCTACGTGGCTTAACTATCCTAAGAGTTATTACCCCTTAGTTTTTATGATAGATTAGTAGAGGACGATTAAAAAAAAAAAAATTTTAATTGAATTCAAATGAAAATTATACATAATGTAAGAAAAAATAAGATGCTCTTTTGTATTTATTTTTATTACAAGGGAATATTCAAACTAGATTCATCTACTTGGAAAACTAGTGACATCCACTTTCTATTAATTGAGAGAAAAAAAACAACATATATGCATATTTAAACAAGAAAAACCATGGTGGTAGAACAGACCATCCTTATGGGTGAAAAAAAATAAAGTATAAGAGTTACCAGTGTGGCATACTGATTATGAATACGTGAAGAAGATATTTAGAGGAGATGATCTTACAGTTATAAAATATGGTGTAGTAGAGGAGTTGAGAGCAGTTGTTAGGGATGTGAGAGTTAAGTTATGGAACTATGTTCAACCATCCACTTTACTATTGAGGACAATAAAAGTTAGGGGCACATGCCAATACTAAGTGCTTAACTTGAAAGACTCCTTATTGAGTTAGAGAGAGATTAATGTTCTTAGAGATTTATGATAAGTTAGAATAGGTTGGGTCTAAACGAGTAGATCGTCCCAAGCCATGAATGGGTAGGATTGAGCTTGAGGAGTTTATGGGTTTATTTGTTTGGCTTTTTCGAACAGATACAGACACTTTTTTTAAATTTTTTTAACAAATTATTTATCAAAAAATAGATATAGATTAAAAAAACTTAGAAGTTCTTATCAAAAGATCAAATAGATAAAATATAGATAAAATATAGATACAAATCGAACATATTTACACATATCATTTTGAAAAAGATATATATAGATGAAAAACAGACCATCCAAACAGATCCATGTCTTATAATTGCTTATTGTCTAATTAATGGGGGTGAAGTTAGCATGTTTTACATTAAATTGAAATTATGAGAATTTTTAATGTCTTGCTTAATAGGAGTATGAATTGAAATGAAATGAATTTTAAATGATGAATCTATTCTTATACATGATACATGGACCGAAATGGAATGTGATATATAGAGTAAATTTGTTAAAAACATTTTAAGATAGGAAGAGATAATTAAACTAAATATAATAAATGAAGATGTAAATGTAGTTGCTATTATTTTTTAAAGTACTCGTAAATATGAAAAAGAAATTAACATCTTGATTCTATTTTACTCTAAATCCAACATACCGGATGTGCTATAATAATAATCCCTTCTGTCCCCTAAAATCAAATTAGTGGCTATTTGTTTCAATTTTTTATTAGAATCTCTCTTATTCAAGTTTCAAATGCCGATTAAATTTATAAAAGTGCGTTAGTTTCAGATAATAAATTGCATATTTTATATAACAGTAAAAAGGAAGGCAAGGTTTTCTCTAAAATCACGAACAATAATATTTTTCAAATTTAACAAACCGTAGATAATTTATTACAAGTTGCATAATAAGTGCCCATGACAATGGCATGAACATGAACCTTGCCGTACATAAAAACCGGAATTATAGAAAAAGAATATTTTAATCAAATAAAATTTATTTAAAAAAAAGAGAGTTTAAATTGGAACAATCTCTTCTCCTAAAAAAATGAATTTACTGTAGTGTATTATTATTATTATTATTATTATTCGTCTTTTCATCCCTTTTGGACAGGATCTAGCATATATTTGGCAATCTTGTAAAAATGAAAATTACTAAAATATATTTTATAAAAATTTAATTACCATATTAATAATACAAAATCGTATGTGGTGATTGTTAAAAAATACAAAGATAATAAATGATTTTTAAGAATAAATTTAAAATAAGATTTATTACTTAAGATTTTCAAAAATATTATCTTCCTAAACACATTTTAAATATATTCATTTTTGTGTAAAATTAACAATTGAATATATGATACTTATATAAATTATATAAATTATTTTTAAATAATTAATATTTATATAATTAAATATATGATGGATTGATAAATAAATAAATAATTGTGAGGAAAATAAGTTCATGCGTTAAATTTGTATTTTTAGAAAATGAATTCATGTGTTCAAATTGTCTGTTGTTGAAATTTTTTTTCCCCGATCCAGTAGTTTTTTTTATTTTATATTTTTGATAAAATATTATAAATATATATATTTTCTCTTAACCACATAAAACCCCTTTTTTTATTTAATTTGATTTAATTTTTAAATTTGAAGCCTCGTGGAGAATGTGTAGCTTCATTAGAAAGACGGCACCTATAAACATCGCCACGTCGTCCAACTCATTTGCAAGCACCACCTCTCGCTTTCTCCTTTTCAAAGCCCACTTTAATATTAAATTACCTCCCATAGTCCCAAGCTCAAGCACACAAAACATCTAGCTCCGTAGCAAAGCTTACCTCAATCCATCCATCCATCCATTTTCGGTCGATAAAGAAATCGAACCTGAAATCCGGAAATCTTGAAGTTTCTCGAAAGTCGATCGATAAGTCTAGGGTTTTTAATTTTGGGAAGGAAATAGGAAGGAAGAAAGAAGGAAGGAAGACAGTCATGGAATTGGAATCCTTAGGAGAATTGTCCATCCACATTATACTCACAAAACTAGGGCCTGAGAACACCGCAAGAATGGCGTGTCTCAACAACAGGTTCAAGGCTTTGGCTTACGAAGATACGCTCTGGTCCACATTCTGTTCTCAAGAACTCCATCTCTCTGCTCCTGTTGACCATCTCGGCGCATTCTCTTCCTTCTTTCAAGGTATCTTCCTTTACTCAATAATCCAGTTACTTAGGATGACTCATTTATGTATTTTGCTGTTGTTAAGGTTCTTTCTTTCATGTTAGAATTTCTTTTCTATCTGATTTATGTAAATATGTATCCAAATAAGTGGTTCGGCTTTTTGCTTTGCTCATTGCGTAACAAATTGAAAGACTCCTTGTAATTTGAAATTTGTTTGGTTGATGCTTTATGTGATTTTTCTGGCTTCTGTTTTATGGAAATTTGAGCTTAATTAGGTGCATTGTTTGCGGAAGCTATTTAATTATTTTTATAATTGAATTGTTCGGGGTTTATAGAGGAAGATATGGATGTTTATGGGCTTAACTGCACACAGATAAAGTTCAGATATAATTTTACCGTTAAATAAAGCTTAGAGCCCTGGCAAAAGATTAAAAAGAAAAAAATCTTCGGGGTTTCTTAGGGTTTATGATGATGCCATATGAAAATCCATATAACATTTGAGATTCCTGCTTTTGTACTTGGGTTTTGAGCCAAATTGAAATTCTTTTGGGAATAATCTGGTAAATCTGGAGCCTTTTTGTGCCATGTTAAGTACATGCATAAAGTCTGCAACAGATTTAGGCAGCCAGAATATTTCATGAGTCTTTGATATTTTTTGTGCGGGTTGTTATGTTACTGGCTGCTAACTGTTGTTTCATCTCTGCTTTTACAAAAACAACTAGGTAGCTTATCAAGGATGGCGTGATGCTTTCCGTATGTACCCCTGGCCCCTGGTTAAACGGGTCAAACGGTGCTGGGACAGACTTGAGGACTGGTTGATGAAGAATTTCCCTGAGGCTGGTTGTACACTTAGGAATGGTGCATCTGAAACTGAGTTAGAGGAGCTTGAGAAAACTTTAAAGGTGAAATTGCCCATTCCAACAAGGATCCTCTACCGTTTCCATGATGGTCAAGAGTTATCGGACATAGGTTTTTCGAAAACAGTCATTCACGGGGCCTTATAGGCGGGTACTCATTCTATGATCATGATGTCAATGTGTATCTATTACCTCTAACTCACATAATCTTAGAAACAAGCCATATAATACGCCATATAGGCTTCACAACATCATCAAAGTATATTGTGCTGGCTGCTTCTTGTGCAAATGGAGAGAAGATATTTTTTCTAAATTGTAAAGACGGTCAACTGTATGTTGGTACTAGGAATTTTCCAGTGGTAGGTGAAATGATGCCATGTGTTCCCCGTTCATTGGTGAGTTCAGTTCATGACTCGTCTATCGACCAACAACAGGATGCTGTGCTACTGTGGTTAGAGGAACATGCACGCCGCTTACAAAGTGGTATGATCAAGCTCCGTGAAGATGGAAACGTAAAGGCATTTGTCAGTTTCCAGAGGAACCACCACTTTGTTCCACAGCCGTTACAAATGGTGTTCAGGTGAGAAGTGCAGTTCCTCACATTTTTCATATCGTTGTCCCTTCTTTCCTTGTAATTATCTTATTTGCATTTTAAGATTACTTAGATTGGCTAACCACATTGCCTATGTGATTTATTAAGCGTCTGTTTTTTGGTTGAAGGTGACAAAGCATAAGTATGTATTGTTATATTTGCTGTTGCTTTGTTTCAAAGTTCTGTCTTCATTAATATAATTTTGTGCTTATCTCGTGAAGATTGACTAGAAATTCCAAGTTGCTGTTTCCTTCCTTAGGATTGTGATGGTTTCCACCTCATGATAATTCCTTTACCAACCATGTGTTATGAGTAGAGCTGTAAACGAGTTAAGTTAGGGTAAATATTTTGAGTGTTAGCTCGAGCTGACTTGAGGTCTATAGAGCTCAAATGGTTTGATTAAATTCATTTAGAATTGTTTTTAATATATTTTTAATTAAAATAATATTAATATCCAAACTCAGCTTAAACTCATCTAACATCTGACAATATGAGCTTGATTAGACTCGTAACTTGGTATCAATCTCACAATCAATTTTCTTTTTTCTTTCTAGGTTCGTGCTTCATCTGTATTTGTGCCAGAACACTCAGACCTCCAAAACAATACTGAGAAATACTTATTTTCTTACTCAATCCGCATGTCCCTCATGCCTGAAGGTTGTTTAATTAATGGACTTTACTTTGACTCTTGCCAATTGCATAGGCGACACTGGATCATCCGTGCCGATGATGTGATTGTGTCAGATGTCAATGCAGAAGCCGTGATTGGAAAGGTAGGGCCCTTTCTTTGTTGCACTTGTTCCTTTTATGTATTTAGTAGAAGATTTGATTGGTGGGAGAAATCTGTGAAGGTTTCTATTCTGTGCTGAATAGCCAGCGTTGTATAAAACAGTGAGAGAAACTGTTTAGATCAAACAAGCACCTTAGCATGTAAACTGACGTAGATGATTAATTTCATATATCTGGTTTCTGAGACTTTTTAGCATACCTTCTCAAAGGCTTCTAATTTAAGTCAAACCATTCACTTTGCAACTTTCATGGGCTTGCAGTTCCCCTCTTGCATCCTGGAGGCAAAGAATTTATTTACGAGAGTTGCTCATATATGCCATCTTCCAAAGGCTCCATTGAAGGTGCTTTTACTTTTGTGCCTGGCAGGTAATCCATATCAATCCACATTCCAGTAAATCCTTCCCCCACCCCACCTAAATGCCCTCATGATAAATTATGTGTTGATCCTATTTTATTTTGGTACTTTCAATCACATATAATGGAGATGCCATCTGTTATCTTCCAAGTATTCCAGTTAGTAGGGACCACCAGCCTCACTGAAAAGGGAGGCTAGCAAGAATATCTTTCTATAATATTTTGAGTTCAGATTTCTAGGAATACTCGTTCTCAAGCTTATGCTTTGTTTGTGAATTGAATTCCTAGATGAGTTGCCAAACTGTATCTTTTACCAGAGTCCACATCCTATTTTGATGTCATTATCTGTGCAAACCATTTTTCTTTGCTGAATTGAGAGATTCGGAATAAGCAGGATGGAAAAAATCGAGTCCACGGAAATATGGCCCAGTTTTCTCTTGCATTTTTAGGGCGAAGTTAAGATCTTTTCTTTTCAAATTGCAAAGGACCTCACACTAAGAACTCCCTGTGAATGTCAATTGCCATGCTAACTTAAATGAATTAAAGGACAGCATTCCTTGTTGAAGTACGTGATGAGACTTATAGGGTGTTACCTTGCTACTCTTACATAGTTTTGTGGTAGCCTACCAAATTATGGCAATCTTTAATATATTCTATCGCTATAATAAAAATATTAGATGGATACTATACCTTTAATGTTCCTCGTAAAGCTGGAGCTGGAAGATTAATAGCCTGTTCTACTGATAGGTCAGTAAAATGCGAAATCAGTGGACAAGTAGATAGCTAGGCAAAGAGGCAGGCAGATAGTCAGGAGCGTAGATAGGTATAGTAGCAGTGACAGAAATCACTGTAATGGTAGAAGGAACAGTAAAAGCAGTTAAAAAATGGCCATAATTGCTTGAGAGAGGTGGCTGAATTGTTATGATAGTTCTATGGTCATTACAATTTGAGGGTTCTAATGCCATGTTGGAAATTAAAGTATTATATCGAAAAAATGTGTTATTTTAGTTATGGACTATCATTTTATGTTGAAAATCTAAAATTAGACATAAAGTAAGTACCAAACAGATATGAATTGATGACCTGCCAAATTATTTGTAATGGAAGACAAACATCTCGTATTACACAGTCTGCTGTTGATACATATGTTTGCTGTAGGCATGCATTCTTTTACTAATGATTCATTATGCTATGTTTGTCCATAATATCTGTTGGAATGTTATAACAAAGTCAGAAATATCCTATACAATAGCCTCGGTAGTTACATCATTTTTTAAACAACGTACAAGCATCGCATGCTAATGCACTTCCGTGTACCCTCTAGATTGGCTGAACCAAAAGGTAGTCCATTTAATGTTCAAGTAGCGCAGTTTCCTCTTCAGCTGCCAGATTACATATTCTGATGGAAGAATTAGATCATGCTCCTTTGGCAGAGAGATGCAATTGGTCTGAAGATCCTGTAATGGATGTGCCTTGCTATCACTTGAAGCAACATCTTAACTTTATGTTCTATATGAATTACAATTTTCAGCCTATTATGGAGAATGAAAGCTGGAAGTATTTTTGTTCCTTTTGAGTGTACTTTATTTGAGAAACTACTCCATATATCAGCTGGTTACCAATGTTTACCTGGGGCTGGGACACTGTGTGTTTTCATGTATGTATATATATTGCCGTTATATAATATAGTCTTCTACAAGGAATATTTGTGATTGTGCTTTTGCCGAAAGCAAGAAAACAATTCTTTTGTTATTGTTTCTATCATTTGAAAAATTGTTCTTTCATTCACACATCAATGAAACCGTCAATTTCGTTAGCAGGCATAAATTTTCAGTCTAAGCTTGTATGTTTGAGTATGCTGAAGAATATGTACAGGGATCTTTGGGTTTCATATTGATCCCAAAGGTTTGGACTTGGTTATAATTCAAACCACTACATGCATATTAGAATGAAATTAAGTACAGCTGAATTTTGGAAACCTTCTTGAATAGGATGCCGTTAGTGTAAAATTACTGTTCTGTTTTTTCAGTGCGATAATTTAAAACCATTGGGGTATGCTCATTGCGGTAAAGGGCTGATATGGTTAAGATGCTTGGTGAAGTTATCTAGTGCCTAAAATGGATTTGCAGTGGACAGAGCCCACCGAAAATAGGTAATTTTATAATAATTTGTGGAGCAAGAGACGAGGAGGGAGTATTGGAGACGCGCCAAGCAAACTGAGTTCCTTGCCCTCCATTTGTATTAATCTGAAGAAATTAGTCCTACTTGCCATTTGATGATGGTGGATGACGCAGAGGTGCTAGTAGTATGGAGACCCTGCACGGGCTTCTTGCCATTGGAGAGCCTTAGCAACATCCACCCACATCATGGAGAAATGAGTAGTGAGAAGAGATGACTGAGATGACTGTGGTTTCCTTGCCATGTACACAGAAGCAGCCGTAAGCAGAGGATACAACCCCTCAAGATAGGAGTGTAATGGGGGTGTAGGGCTTTTCCCGCCGTTTAAGCTAGAGGAAAAAGGTCTAGGAATGGATTTATAACACCAAGCTCCATCTCCCAAGGAACATGTGGTATATGGGCTAGAAAGAGTCCTGTAGGCAATGCTAACAAAGACTCTTCCAGAAGACATGTGAATTTAAGCGATAATACCGAAAAAGCTGACGAGTAAGCTGGTTATGAATGGTACTCCATATATCCGCTTTAGTAAAACTCATAAATGACGTCTATTATCAAACATTGCAGTGAATCCTAAAGAGCTTGCAAAAAAGCAATTTGTTTAGTATTAAGTGTGGGTTTAATGGTCTTGTTGGTAATAGGGATGCAACTAGGTAGGCTATTATAGGGCTCCATTCCTACTCAATTTGCGAAAAACATTATAGGATTTTAGGATCAAGTTTGAATTCTAAAAGATATCCGATGAATACCTGATTAGTAGTAAAATTAAAAAAAAAACAAAAATTCATAAAGACTGCAGTTGTTCAAACCTAACCCCTTACCCCTACTGTGTCTCATCTCATCCATACTCTGCATACATCTTATATTCAAAAACTCAAACGCACACCAACAGTTAAACACATGATATCATATCACTATTCACTCACACTCTTCTCTCTCCATTGTCGAGTTTTTTATTATATAAGTATATATTCTCGTAGCTAGAAGAACATCTAGTAGATTGAGAACGCATTTCCTTAGTTAGCCACCACCTTTAAAACTTCTATCTGTGGTAGAAAAGCAGCGAATGAAACTATAAATTCATAATTTTCATCTTGAAAGGAATTTCACAATAGGAAATGGTGGAAAAATTAGATGGTATCAAAAACTGGCAAATATAAGATGCAATAATATTTTAAGGACAAATTTTTAGTTGGATTGATTAGTTAGCAATAAGAAGTTGAATCGAGGAGCTCATATACAAAAGGAAATCAAAAGAGAATTCAGTACCAATATAAGATAAGAAATCAAATAACCGAAGCAAGCACAATACAAAAAGGTTTGGATATAAGTTATAGGGTCAAGTTCCATGTTCTAAAACAAACCTTATGAAGTGGGTTTAGATATAGCATGGATACCCAATAAGGTTATAGGTTGGGTTTGAAAAACCCTATAAGGTAGTTGGTCGTGTTTTGACTTTATATGATTTGTCTAAAATCTGGTTTGGTTGTATCTCTAGTTGATAACCAAAAATTAGACCACATGGGGATGGAAAGTCCTCTCCAACTTCCTGACAAAAACATAGTTGGGCGATGGATATTATATAAGTTCTATGAATTTTTACCAACTTAAAACTGTCACGCCTCATGGTACCCTAGTAGTAATAAACAAGCTACACTTGATTACTATCACTAGTTCACATTTTGAGGATGACATATTTTCAAACAATAGATCTTTTATTTGTTTTGATAAGAAATGACAAATACATATAAGTTATAAACTAGTAAATAACAATCATCCCAGTGCTTGAATATAGTATTTCAAACCATAATATTTTTCTGAAAGTCTCAAACACATAACTAATAATTTAAAAACTAACTAGCTTAGGCTAAGATAAAAACAAAGAACTTATCCCATAATCTTTCACGAACTTTCAATCTTGAAGTTCTTACCGGAGCTAAACTCCTAGAAGTGAGCCCCATGGTCTAAGTGTAAAGCTAAAAGGACCGTTGGAGTACGAGAGAAACCACAGGCTCAGTGAATAACCAAAACTTACCACATATCAAACAAGTTTATTAACAATCATATGAAATGCATCAATCAAGCATATGTACAAATACAAGCCCGGATAACTTGGAATCCAAGCAGGATGAAGATTTATTCTCTTTCATCGAGATTGAAGGAACACAATACTATGGCCTACCTAGTAGAAACTAAGCATACAAAAAACAACAAAACTCACTTTAATTATCACTTTGAATTTATCATATCTTTAACACTCATTTCCTATTTTAGCTTTAGAAACTCCATTAAGTGTTAGTCATTTCAAGCAATACCATAAGCGGTGTCCTTTATTTACCATTTAGTTCCTATGGTATCAACAGAACAAAGATAATCTTGCAATTAACTAATAGCCTTGTCTAGATAAACCAAGCATTACTAGAGATCCGAAACACTAACACGTAGTAGGGTACCACTTACTCAAATGCTACATGCAAATTATGCAATGCATGTTTATTTCCTTTATGGTACCCGTAGTTCTTAATTAGGTTTAAGGTGATCAATCATTATACAGACAAACAACATGTTATACAAGCAATATAGTCATACAAAATTCTATTATTATTATCATTAAGTGACTTGGCAATCAATATTCCATACAGCAAGCAGTTCCCATAAACCCATATAGCACATTCGGATTATTATATTTCATTAAAAGTTAGCTAAGCTACAAGCATGTAAAATATAATGACCGAGTCACTCACCTGCTTATACTGACTAGTCGTAGTAATCAATAGGAAAATCTTCACCAATATGAAGGTCACTTATTGAGATGAATAATATATTCATCAATATCATACAAACTATATAATTAAATTCCTATGAGTGACTAAGTGTCTTATATTGATATTGAGTTTTCTTTCTTTATACTTGTATCGGTTATTTAACGATCTTATGATAACAATTATTTATTTAATATTTAGTTTCATCATGTTTCTCTTGATCTTAAATTGTTATTTATATTTTTATTGAGTAGTCATAGAATTCATTCTCAATAAACTGATATTTTATTATTACTGTTATTATCACTTTCACACTGTGCTTTAATTACTAATTTATAGTATCTAATATTTATTTTCTATTATTTAACTTTTTCGTGTTCCTCTTATTCTATTTTATGTAATTATTTTATTATTTTTGAAAATCACATTGTTCATAATTTTAACTTATTAAAATTTCCATTCTCATGTATATATATATTTGTCTTTATAAAACTAATATTTAATAATTGTCATAATTTTATTTTTGTTTGTAGAAATATACTAATATTAGTATTAATCATATCAATAGTAATACTAATATTATTAACTTTACAATATTAATAATAACAATATTAATAATATTCTTAGTGGCAAAATAAAATATAATATTAATAATAATAGAAATAATAATAACCATAATAATAATAATAATATTAACAATATCAATAGATACATTAATAGCAACATTAATACTAATAATATTATTACATTACTAATCTTAATATTTAAAACAACAATATTATTAATAAAATTTTAATAATATATAACATAACCATAGTATTAGTGTTCATACTTACATTAGTATTAATATAATAATAATAATAATAATAATAATAATAATAATAATAATATATGGAATTAACAAATCAAATTTAACAAAATTAAAATAATTTTTTTTTTTTTAATTTGAGAGATTCACGGGGTGGAACACGTCCGTGTTCCTCCGTGCTCATATGGGGAAGACACTATTCATCGTCTTCCCCGATGAGTTTAGCCTATTTTGCTCCTTTTTCCATGTGCATGAAGCCTCTAAATCACTTCTATAAGCTTATACATGATAGTTCTACACATATATCAACTCAAATCATCATAACTCGACTTTAACCCATGATTTTCAGATCAAAATGGTGCAACTTAGGGTTTATCTATCTTACCTTGTTTGAGCTATTTCGGTTGTTGTTGTAACCTTTTATTGAGTTGTCCTTGATCCTGGGATTATCAAGACATGTTTTAAAACTTTGTTTAAACAAAACAAATCGGAAAAACGAATCAAACTCACCTTGTCTTCCCTTTCTAAGCTTTTAAGGTTGCTTTAATAGAGTTTGATCCTTGTTTGAGTTTGTTTAGAGTTGTTTTCGAGTGATTTTTTTTGTTGGTTTCTAAAGAGCTTGTGCACTTGGTTAAGGTTGGTTTTGTGTATAATGTCCTTTGTTTGTTTGTAAATTATTAGGTTACATATATATAAGAAGAAGAAGAGAGAGAGAGGTTTTGCTACGATTTTTTCCTCCTCCAAATGCATGAATTGTAGCGTGTTTTTGTGCTGCATTTAATGGGCGGCTTAGTTGGTGAAATCCTATTGGTTGTAGTGTATGTTTTGTTGACTTAAAATGTGAAAATTTGGACCATCACTTGCATGTGAATTACAACTGCAACTTCTTCGAGAAATTCTCCACTGTAAATGTAAAGATTTTGCACTATATTTACTCCCAACTTTTACTGTATGTGTACAAATTTTGTGCTACATTTGGAGAAAATTATTATAATAATATTTAGTTAATAATTATCTAGATTTTAGGGTAGTTTATTAAGCTAAATGAGTATAATATGTCAAGTATTTGAGAGTTTTATCTCCAAAAATTTATGAAGTGTTCTACAATTTTCTAGATTGTAATTGAGTTCATATTTAGGTTTAAAGTTTACACAATTAATTATTTTTAGAATTTATCCTCCGCGATTAGGGTTTTCTAAACTTAATAGGTTGATTTTTGTTTTAAGCTCCAATAGCTTGAGAATATCCTAACTAAAACAATGGTTGATCCAAATGTTTATTTAGAGTCTAGATTATTAATTATACATCTATTTATATTTTTATTGTGTATTTATAACCTAACGGTTTATCTTTAGGTTATCGTTTCTAACTATAAGCGTAATTGGTTATTTACTATTTATTGCATTTAATATCTTAGTCAAGTTATTCTCATAACTTGGGTTTTAGATATCTACTATGAAATCTTATTAGTAGTATTTAATACTATCTAGGAATCTTTGTTTTAAGGTTTAAAACTATATAAAGGCTCATTACTACTCATAGTTCTATTCTAAAGTCTTTGTTGAGTTCAATAGTAACCATCTATTTTCTATATTTATATATTTCTATCTATTCTTACTGGTATGACAAGTTTTGGAGTTTAATATTTCGAGTTACCTTTAATTATATCTTGAGTTATTAGCTCAAGATACGAAATCTCGTTTTTGATATCAATTAAGGTTAAGAAGTTTTATTCAATCTTTTAATCATAAACGAGCTAAGTCCTACTCATAGATCTATTCTAGAGTTTTTAGATTTACTAGCTTAATTCATATTTTCTATTCTCATGTCGTATACTAGTGTGAAAATTTTCGGGGTTTACATTCTCCCCCCCTTAAAAAAGCTTTTTCCTCAAAGCTTGCATGCGTACCTGAATTTTCAAACAGATGCGGATAACTTTTCTTGATCTCATCCTCCAGTTCCCATGTGATTTCTTCAGTTCTGAAATCCCACGGTACTTTGACATAACAAATTTCTTTATTTTGGAGAGTTTTCACTTTCTATATAATATCCAAACATGATGCTTTTCATATGTAAAGTTCTCCTTCAGATCAGTTGGCTCCAATTCAACCACTTTATATGGATCTGGTACATATTTCCGTAGTATTGATATATGAAAGACATTATGTATACCGGATAATTTGGGTGGTAATGCAAGATGGTATGCCAGATTTCCAACTCGTTCCAATATCTCAAATGATCCAATATATTTTGACTCAACTTTCCTTTTGTTTGTCCACTATGAAGACTTTTAATCGGACCTATCTTCAAATAGGCATGATCTCCTTTATTAAAATCTAATTCTCTTCTTTTCAAATCTGCCCAGCTCTTTTGTCTGTCTTGAGCTTCTTTCATTTTTCATTTTATCACTGTGACCTTGTCAATTGTTTCCTGAACCAATTCAGGTCCAATCAATACTTTCTCCAAGTTATTCCAGAATAATGGTGACCGACACTTTCTATCATATAATGCTTCATTGGTGGCATCCCAATACTTGAATGGTAACTGTTATTGTATGTGAATTCCACTATAATTCATGCATTTGGAGGAGGAAAAAATCATAGCAAAACCGCTCCTCTCTTCTTCTTCTTCTTCTTCTTCTTATATATATATATATATATATATATATGTAGCCTAATAATTTACAAACAAACAAAGGAAATTATACACATAAAACCGATCTTAACCAACTGCACAAGCTCTCCAGAAACCAACCATGAAAAATCACTCAAATACAACTCTAAACAAACTTAAACAAGGATCAAACTCCATTAAAGCAACCTTAAAAGCTTAGAAAGGGAAGACAAGGTAAGTTTGATCTGTTTTTTCCGATTTGTTTTGTTTAAAAAAGGTTTAAAATGTGTCTTGATAATCCTAGGATCAAGGATAACTCAGTAAGGTTACATCAACAACAGAAATAGCTCAAACAAGGTAAGATAGATAAACCCTATGTTGCACCATTTTGATCCAAAAATCATGGGTTAAAGACTAGTTATGATGATTTGAGTTGATATATGTGGATAATTCATGTATAAGCTTATAGCAGTGATTTAGAGGCTTCATGCACGTGGAAAAAGGAGCTAAATAGGCTAAACTCATCAGGGAAGACGATGAATAGTGTCTTCCCCAGATGAGCACGGGAGGAACATGGGTGGTTCCAACCCGTGAACCTCTTAGCTTATAAAAAAAAATTATTTTAATTTTGTTAAATTTGATCTGTTAATTCCAAACATTATTATTATTATTATTATAGTTATATTAATACTAATGTAAGTATGAACACTAATACTATGGTTATGTTATATATTATTAATATTATTATTAAGATTATTATTAATAATATTGTTGTTTTGAATATTTAACATTAGTAATCTAATAATATAGCAATAGTAGCAAACATCGTCCCACTTTATCTTTGCTGTCGAAGAATAAGTTTGAGATGTCAGATTTAGGTTTCTTGTGTTATTTCCTTAGTATTGAGTTTTACAAGTGGAAGATGGCATTTTCATTTCATAAAGGAAATATGCTAAGGATCTGCTCAATAAATTTGGCATATTAAATTGTAAATTTGTAGTAACACCTATGAATGTTAATGAAAAATTGTAGTAGGAAGCTGAAGCAAAGATGATTGATGCAGAAAAATTCAAAAGCTTGGTAGTAGGCTTAATTTATCTATTTCATACTCGACTAATACTGCATTCTCTATTAGGTGATTTCTAGGTCTATGCATAAACCTTCTAGCGTTCATTTTATTGCAGCAAAACGATCTTGCTCTATATTGCTGCAACTATGGATTATGGAATTTTATACTAAAAATGTTCTAATTTCTAATTATATGGATACATGAATAGCAATTGGGCAAGTTCTTTGGATGATAGGAGAAGTATTTCAACAGATGTTTTTGCTTTAGGTTCAAGAGTAATCACTTGGAGCTCAAAGAAACAAGCCACAATACCTTTATCATCTTTGGAAGCTAAGTTTGTTGTAGCCACTTCAGAAGCTTGTGAAGCTATTTGGTTGAGAAGAATGCTACATAAACTTCAACAAGGAGAATAAGGAGCAATAAAGATATTTTGTGACAATAAAGCAGTAATTTCCATCACCAAAAATCCAACATGAAGCACATTGATAGTCAGTTCCATTTCATTCATGATTGGTGGCAAGAGAAGGAATAACTTTGAAGTATTGTAGCAACATGAGCCATTGGCTGATATACTCACAAAGGCTTTGTTTAAGGAAAAATTTTGCTACTTAAGAAACTTGCTTGGAGTTAGGAACTTTAATTTGCAATGGGACGTTAAAAGGGCGATTCAAATTCCTTAATAATCGTTAATATATGGAGTTACAAATTTATTTGTGGTTTTTATTGATGGAGTCACAAATTCCTTAAGGTTTCTATTGATAGGTTACAAAGTCTTTTCAAATTTCTTTAGTTTTTTTCACCCTATTTATAGGCATATTTATTTCAATTGTTGATGGTGTATGACATTTATCAAAGAGTAAAGTATTGGTGTTTTCTTTTTATCTTTATTTTATCTTCTTTGTTCTATAAAAATCCTGCAACAGTAAGGTATCAAGACAATAAATCTCTAAAAATGGGGAGGAAAATTCATACAATGAAAACTTCCATCAAGAAACTTCAATTTAGTGTGCCATAAGCATTCATTATATGAACTTACAAAGCCCATCTAAGAGTCTCAAGATGGTAACCATGTATCTATTATAGGGCATTGAATATATCATCCGTGATCCTTTTCCCAAAGCACAAAGGATGGTTGCTCAGCAAAGAGTGAATAATAACCTTCACCTTGGAGGCCAAAAGTTTATAGATAGCCTTATAAATAGAATTACAACATCTAATAGGTGAAAGTCCTTCATACATGTAGGTTTTCGGTTATAGGAACAAGGAACATGGGTGATGATGGTGCTGTTGATATTCTTAAGAAGCATTTTTGATTACAAGAACTCTCTACTGGATGGAATTGGATCCAAGCTAATGTTGGGCCAGACAAATTTAGAGAGTTTACGAGAGAAGCCATCAACACTTACTTAGTGCCTTCTCATTTGCTTAGCTGAAAAAAAAGTTCTCTATTATCCTCATCCAAAAAGTTGATAAAGGAGTGTCGAGAAAGCTTACCTGGTTTGCATTAAGTTTCCATTATATAAACTCTTCAGATCAACGAAAATTTGTAGGAATTAGCGGAAATGGTGGGTGGAAAATGCCTATAGCTTCTTCAATTTGGATATCTCTCCTATCTTGCTTCCCACATAGAGTGTCGATAATTTAAATTATTTGTGAACTCTCAATATCTACTCGAGTTTGAATCAAGCAAATCGAGTTTAAACTCAAACTATTTGAATAAACATTCAATCAATCTTAAACTTTATGATATTTATTCGATAAAATCTAATGTTAACATTTTCAAAAGTTTATATACAACACCAATATATATATATATTATATCTACAAACACATTTGTGTATGTATTTGTAATCCCTTAAAATACAATTTAGATTTACAATAAATCTGACATCATATTAAACGGCTCTACGAAATTTTAAGAAAATATTGGAAAAATTGCTTTCGATTTTTTGTGATTTCAAAATCACACTAGATAGCCAATCTAATTGTAATACAATTTTGAATTACAAAAATTGATTCGATAAATAAAAAAACTAAATACAACACAATAATAATAACAATAATGATATATGGTACATAAAATACCAATATACATGTAAGTCTGATAAAAGCTCAATAATATTTAGTAAACTGAGTTCACACTCAAACTATTCGAGTAAGTATTTAGTCAATCTCAAACTTTATAATATTTAGTTGGATAAAAGCTGATATTGAAATTTTCAAAAGTTTATATATACAATACTAATATATTATATAATATATATCTACAAACACATTTTGTGTATGTATTTGTAATCCTTGAATTTTACAAAATTTAAATTTACAATAAGTCTTAATTTATATTAAAAGATTCTGTGAAATTTTAAGAAAATGTTGCAAAAATTGCTTCCAATTTTGCATATTTAAAAATAACACTAGATAGTCAATCTGACTGTAATATAATTTTGAATGACAAAATTGATTCTATAAATAAAAGAAAAAAAAAAAAACTAAATATGATACAATAATATTGATAGTAATGATATACGATACATAAAATACCAATATACAGTTACGTCCAATAAAAGTTCGAAATATTACAAATCAAACCTGATATTGAATGTAATATGCGAATCCATAATTTAATTTACTAAAACTTATATTATATAAACTAAAATAATGCAAAAATTCTATAGCCTATACATATAAAATTTTAGCCATTAGACACTGGGTTTGTCTAAACCTTAAACGTAAAAGGATATGATTATATAAAAACCCATATATAGAAGTAGTTTTGAATTCTAAATTTATTGAAGATTTATAAACAATACAAATACTAAAGTTAATACTCGTATACGTAATCAAATCTGTATATATACTCTAAAACATACAGCATAGCTTAAAGTAATTACGTTGATATATGATACATAAAATTCCAATATATAGTTAAGTCCGATAAAAGTTCGAAATTTACAAATCAACTTTGATATCGAATGTAATATGTGAATCCATAATTTAATTTACTAAAACTTATATTAAATAAACTAAAATAATGCAAAAAATCTATATATATAAAATTTTAACCTTTAGACAGTAGTTTGACTAAACCTCATATTCAAGGCCTTCTAAACTCTCATGTTAAGGAGATCATCAAGGTGCTTGTGGTTAGGCTTATGCATATTATATGGGGTTGTCACATCTAAGCGGTTGAATTAAAGCTACCTATTGGTTATCACCCTAAAACAAGTGACCAAATAGAAGTAGTGAATTAGTGTATTGAAAACTTATTATCCATGCATGACTAGTGAATACGATAAGAAGCCAAGTTGATATTTATTCTTAGTGGAATCGTGTTAATTAGGGGTGCGATGTGATTTGTATGATTTGTCTCTCAAATCAAATTGATTTTTCTTTCATTTTGAACTTGACCTTACGGTTTGGTTCGTAATTTTCTCAAATCGAAAAGAAACGGTTCGGTACTGCTCGATTTGCAGTTCAAAACTGACAATACATTCCATTAAAAGATTTGAATTACATATTTCTTATTACTAATGTAAATAGAACTAATAATGTTTAAAATTAATTATTTACACAAATAAATATACACAATTTATAGCCAAGAGAAATCCCATCCATCATAGAATTATAATTGTATACTAATTTCACTCTATTGAATTATCTCGAACTATAATGATATATACTACACTTGAATCCCAATTTGTGGTACAAATTCAATTTGTTGTTGCATTATCAATTATATAAATCAATAAATAACTAGGTAGAAAAAGATTAGACTTGTAAGATAGAGAAAAAAAATGTTCAAAACACTAGAGATTAAAAACTAAAAATTAACTTATTTGTTGATATACTTCAATGATCGAAACATGACATGACCAATATAATTCCATTTTTCATGAATTATATATATCTAAATAAAAATTTAAAGAAAATTAAAAATTTTCAATAAAATAATAAAAAGAAAAAATATTTTTGAATTATTATTATTTTTAAATATGTAAACGGTTCAGTATTGGGGCCGATCGAATCGTGAATCATTTACTCATCACTGAACCGAACCATGAATGGTGTTTTTGAAAAATAATTAAAATTTTGGTTCAGTGTGGTCCAGTTTGGTTCGATCGGTTTTTTACAAAATCCTAGCTAGATGGTACAACAACAATTACCACACTATCACTAAGCAAATATTTTAAAATCATGTATTTATATGCTTGGGCGCCTCAAGGAATGGGTCAATGGATGCTACTCTATGTAGTAAGAAGATGTACTCAAGGGATTTAATTTTCAAAGAAACTTGCTCGGAACTGAATGCAATAATTTGCTGATAAGAGGAGAAGTGTGAGGAAAACACAATGGTGTTGGTTCATTGGAAAGGGCATCCTCCTTCAGATTCTAGCTTGGAGTACTTCTCATATTTGTGCTGGAGTTTCCTTCATTAACTTTTAGGGACATGTTTAAGAAAATTTCATAACAATGTTTTGTCTGAAGGGAGACATTGTTGGTTCTGTCTGATTAGAGAGTAAAGATTTGTATTGAGCGGATGTACTAGTCTCAAGCACAATGCCTGAAATTGAGGCTTAAGATTTCATCGTGTGTTTGCTGCGTACTTCTCTAACATGGCAAACAATTAGCACTAATATGGCTTACATATATGATTCATATTATAACCAATTACGGATTGTGTGACTTTAACTAGCGCCCAGCGTGTAAACATCGGTGAAATTCCTTATCGATATGATTACATACTCATGCTGCTATAATTAGCATAGAAAATTTTGTGGTTCCATCATCTTTTTAAGGACTGATCCTCTCATTCATATTCAGCTATAATTGCATTGTCAAAATACATAATATATCAATTGTTATAATTATTTTAATGATCAAGTAATTGATTGGATGATTCCATTGATGATACTTAATGCACGATCTACTTATTGAAGAACATATATACATATTCTTTTCTTTTTTTTTTTTTGCCAAGTAAAAAAACTTGGAAATACAAAAACAATCTCTCCGAATCAAGCTTTATTCAAGCTATTAATGGGGTTTATGCATTCAAGGCATCTACTTACAAGTTTGTGCACAATTTCATCTTCCTTGTCACGAATACTTTGCTTATTCTTTCTGAAACAATTTTTGCACAAACCTATCAATAAACTTTGGGAAAGTTGCCTAGAAAAAGAATCATTACAATTCTATGCTATATCATCCAAATATATATATATATATTTCCCATATTGAAAACATTTGGTATATCTTTAAAGAAATTGCATCTAACCAAATAATTTGAAGATGTAAAACGTATCTTTTAGTTAACAGAAACATTTTAAAAAGTATTTGATATATAACTTTCTTGTTTTGTAGGTTGCATAAGATATAGGTTCAAATTTTATTACAATAATATGGAAGGTTATTATATCATGTTTGGTTTAGAAAACTTATAAGAAAACCCTCTTGATGACACTAGGTGAAAATTAAAATTTTTGTCCTTCTATTTAATGGTGCAAAATATTGGAACTAGACAAAAATAAAATCTCTTAATAAAAATTGATTTAGTGCTATATCTAATACCTTGTATATCAAATATAGTACAAAATATTGGGACAGCCTTGCCAACCTGTCCAAGGTGTTGATTTCATCGAGGTCTAGTCGGGCGTATCATGTCAAGGCTAGTCCAGTAAGGCTATCTTGGAATGTTTGATCATATTAGACATATTGACTCATTTTCCTCATATAAAGCCTTGCATGAAGTTTAGGGCACCTTGTACCATCATACTTTTCAAAGTTAGGGACTTTGAATTTTTCAGGTAAGTCTTTATCATTAACAATGTGTAGGCCCAAAATCTTCGCTTGATCAAATCCATTAGTATCTTTATGACCTTTCATTTTCTCCTTGAATTGATGAGCAACTTTTTCTCTAAGTCCTTATTTCAGATTTCAAATTCCCTTTTGAGCTCATCAGAATTTGGCTTTATAGTTGATTGAGGCACATAGTAAATTTCTTCCTCTTCAATAGGCTGACCATTGGCTGCCTTTTGAGTTCTAGAATATCCTTTGGATGGTAGTTGGAGGGTTTATAATAATCCGATGCTTTGGGTGAGCATTTACATTTGTTCGGCCATTTCGAGCATTGTTTGCTCAAGAGATTGGATTTTCTGCTTAGCAGCTGAATCGATGCTTATGTTGTTGTTGATATTGTTAGCCATCGTGAATGAATGTACTTAGGGGACTAGCTGAGCTTGCTTTAAAATAATTTCAAGGTCTTGTAAAAATCTATTCTTGTTAGCAAATTACCTGCTTTTTCCTAACTTTTTTCTCACTAAATTTTATTTCATAAATTGACATTTTATTTCAAAAGATACCCCCCCCCCCCCCCCCCCCCCCCTTTTTTTTTTGTAAATAAATATTTACAAATGGAGAATGACGTTTACAGAAAAGGAAGAAAAAAAATGATGGACTCTAGACTAAAGGAAAGGAATACTTATAACAAAGGTGATTCTAATTGATTAGGACCTATAACTATCTAGAAGTGGAATTAATCTAATGGATGATTGAATTATATATAATCTAAGGATATTTACAACTATACATCTTATATATAAGCATTACTTTTATCCTATAGAATATTTACAAATCTAGTAAAACTTTTTAATCTTTTTTTTTGAAAAAAAAAGCTATATTATAAGAAAAATTAATTTAGGCAAGGAAATATTTACATATTCTAAAAACAAAGAAAAATAAAATGGCTCATTAGAATTAACATGAACTTGTCCTTTATTTTATTCAATAATATTTGAATACATCAAAATACTATTTCTTATTCTTTTTTTTTTTTCCACAATCATAAATTGTCAAGTTCATTTTG
Organism: Combretum micranthum; assembly: GCA_024138025.1. Classification (NCBI taxonomy): domain Eukaryota; kingdom Viridiplantae; phylum Streptophyta; class Magnoliopsida; order Myrtales; family Combretaceae; genus Combretum; species Combretum micranthum. Next base: position 261,605 of record JAMXBD010001827.1, on the reverse strand, counting down.
GCTGGGAAGGATTCTAGGGAAGAGGAAAAGATCCCATAGTCAACTGATGTAGCTTTTTTTCCATTTCATTCACAGGGACTTCGTTTGATCAAGATGATCCAAAATAGCTTTTGGTTATCTTCTAACAGAGTTGGAATTTCTTTTCAGCTGTCCAGGCTTTTTCCTCCGAAGGTAGGTCTTCATCTTAGCCAGTAGAAGGTGGGATCAAGGATTCTAAGATGTGAACAATCTCGTCATTTCTCGCGAATCTCTTGACACCTTAGTAACTAGTTCATAAAAATTATTATGAGCCATTTTTTTTTTTTTGAAATTACATTTATTTACAAGAAGATGTGGAAGAAAAACAAAACAAGATTAATGGAAATTATACAGGTTTTTCTTTTTCTTTTTCTTTTTTTTTTTAAATAAAGATATATACTATTTCACAAGAGTAAAAAAAAAAAGGGACTATATTAATAATAAACAATATATAATTTTTTTTTTTGTACAAGATACATACGTTATATATTACACATGCAAATCACACAGACACATATAGGGGTCGGCAACTAATTGATAACAGGGCAATTTTGGCATTTTCATTTTGAGTTGGAACTTAAAAGAAAAAACGAGATAAAAATTACAAGGAGAGGGTTTAAAAGGGATTTGAAGCTGCAACTCTTTAAGGTATGCCCATTATTATTTATTTGCCAACCTATGTTCATGAACAATTGGATGGATTCTAAATGTTCTTCAGTCTAGTGGATCATGGATCAACACTAAATCAGAGTGGGATGTCATTTCATGAACCAGACGGTGGAAAAGCCACAGCCCTCAGATCTTACTGGTGACTTCCCTACTTAGGATCTTAAGACGGTTTGATTCTGATCATATCTATCACATGTTTCTCATAAATTTCCCCCAAAGATATGATGTACCCGTATTAGGGCTACTTACAAAATTTTTTTATCTACATCACTTAAAGAAAAAGAATAGTACAACTTTTTATAGATTAATAATTATGAATAATATACAAGAATGTCTGTAAAAGGAAATAAACTTTAAATTAAAGAATTTCAAGTTGCTAGCCTTCTTAAAAATAGGCATCAGTAGAGTCGCCAAGTTGTCAAGCCTAGATTTTTCACTTTTGATTGTATTTTTTTTAATTCGATTCATATCAAACCCTAACCTATTTTTGATACAAACGCTCGACTAGGAATTAAAAGAAATATAATTTAAAAAAAAATTCTAGGAGTCGCTCATTACGAAAAAATTGATTTTAAAACCAATTTGATAAATAAGAGATTTTTGGATTTAGGGCTATTCTATTAAAACCATATGGTTACCACATTCATTCTTAATTTAAAATTTATTTTCTTTTATGCTAAAAAATTTCACTAATTTAAAAACTATGATTTTTACAATTTATCGTCAAAGCTTAAAATATTTACAATGAATTAATTTGAAATAAATAATAAAACAAAAAGTTTTTTTTTTTCATTTTTTATGTCGCCTCGAAGATGCTTGCATACCCGCTAATTGTGATCAAACAATACATAGTTCTTTTTATAAAAATTTTGCTATATTGATTGTCTTTTAGATTTTGAATTATTATCATTTAAGGTCATTAAATTTTCAATTTTAATAAAAATGAATTTTCTTTGTGTAACCCTAACGAGCTATCAAGTTGATTTTTTATATTTTAGAAAAAAAAAAGATTTCCTATGTGTCAAAAAAGTTATATATATATATATGTTAATACATTCACATTATTATTATTATTTTGAGATTTTATCATTTTAACGAACGAGAGACTGATCCTACATGTTTTTATCTATTTCTGGTTTTTTCTTTTTCTTTTTTTTAATTTTTTTTATCAATTTTTTGTTTCATTTTAATCATTTAAATAAATAAAAACAAAACAAAATAAAAAAATTAATCAGAAAGGCGCGAGTTGAATCTGGGTAAACTTTCGGGTGTGGATTTGGGTCAGATTTGGGTCGAACCTCGGATCTTTAAGGGAAACAGTTGCAGGCAGCCACTGGAGCTCGAAATCACTGATACGGTGGTTTTAGGTGTCACCGAAGTTATCGGATAGGGACTTTAGGGGATGGTGGGTAGTCCGGTAGTGGTGGTTTGTCTTGAATGTGGCTTGAAGTTGGTGCTTCATGGATTGCAGTGGGTGGTTGGCACAATGGTGGTTGTGGAGTTGATTTCGTAAGCTTTGAGAGCTAATCGAGTTACCTAAACGAAGCTCGTGTCTTGCTGAAGCTTTCTTTAACTTCCGATTCCTTCGATTCTTGCTTATAACTCCAAAATCGAATTTTTAAGTAAAGAACACTAATTTTTGAAAATTCTTGATTAGAGCTTTTCTGAGATTTCTGATGGAATTGATTGTTTCTAATGCCACATATGAATTACTCGACCCTTATTTATACTAGTTAGAGGTCGAGTTAAGTAGAATACAACCAACAACTTCGCGTATGGACTCGAGCTTCCCAATCTTGATTGAACGCGTTTTTGCAATATTCGAGCTTAATGAACATTGGGAAAGAAAACAATGTGTTCAAATTTGTTTAAACATGTTTTTTCTAGAAGCAAGTGGTACATCGAATTTGAAATTTTGTTTCATGCATGAAAATAGATTTTTCATCAACTTTAGATAAAAAATTGAACCCTAAATCATGAGTTTTAGGACTAGTTTTTGATCCAAATTTGTAGTATCTCATGTCTTCTTCAAATCCCCTCTATCAATTTGGTGAAAATCGGAGTAACAATGGGTAAAAAACGAGCTTGAAATTGCTCCATCATGCGAGAAAAACTGGTTTGAAGGTTGGGGAAAATGATGCACATGCACATATGTGCAACTACACGTAGGTGTGTGATACGTGCACCTTGTGGAAAAAAATTCCATGCGCTTGCATGGATTCAATCCTGTAAGCAACCAACAGGCCATTGGCGTATGTCTCGATTTTAAATTGTATGGAAATTGTATTTAAGGTTTCAAAAATGGGTTCAATTAAATAGATCAATTCACATGGGCTATTTATTAATTAGGTTGAGAAAAATTTACCATTAAAATTAGTACTATATCAAGCTCCAATTTTTTTTTGGTTTGTTATTATTATATTTTTTCTTTTCATTTATTTATTTATCTATTTATTTTATTATTATTTTTACATTACTATTTCTATTTATTATCATAATAATTTTTATTCTTTTTCCTTTTATTGTATTTTATGTGCTTAATATAATATAAATTTTTATTATAAATTAAAGTTTAAATAGATAAAAATGGGATGTTTACAATCCTTTAGGGACAATGGTTAAGAAAATTTCATAACAATGTTTTGTTTGAAGGGAGACGTTGGTTCATTCTGATAGGTTTGTATTAGGCGAATGTGCTAGTCTCAAGCCCGATGCCTGAAACGGAGGCTTAAGATTTCATCATGTGTTTCCCGCGTACTTCTCAAACATGGCTAATAATTAGCACTAATATGGCTTACATAGTATGATTCAATACAACCAGTTACGGATTGTGTGACTTTAACTTGTACCCAACATGAAAACTTTGGTGAAATTCCTTATCAATATTATTACATATACATACTTGAAAAATTTTATGGTTTATCATTTTTCTAAGGACATGTCTCTTCATTCATATTCTGTAATTACATCGTTAAAATACATAATATATTAATTGCTATAATTATTTTAATGGTTAGGTAATTGATTGCATCGTTAAAATAAATAATTTATCAATTGCTATAATTATTTTATGTGTAGATAATTGATTAAATGGTTCATTAATGATACTATAAAAGTTCATGATCTACTTATTGAAGAACACATATATTTTTTTTGGGGCCAAGGAAGAATACGTGGAAATACAAAAAACAATCTCTCCAAACCAAGCATTATTCAAGCTATTAATGGGGCTTATGTATTCAAGGCTTCTACTTACAAGTTTGTGCTCAATTTCATCTTCCTTGTCACAGAATACTTTGCTTCTTCTTTCTGGAAACAATTTTTGCCCAAACCTATCAATAAACTTTGGGGAAAGTTGCCTAGAAAAAGAATTACTACATTTCCATGATATATCATCCAAATATATATATATATATATATATATTCCCATATTGAAAACATTTGGTATATCTTTAAAGAAATTGCATCTAACCAAATCATTTGAAGATGTAAAATGTATCTTTTAGTTAACAGAAACATTTTAGAAAGTATTTGATATATGACTTTATTGTTTTGTAGGTTGCATAAGATATAGGTTCTGATTTTATTACAATAATATGGAAGGTTCTATATTCAAAATTTAAGAGTCCATAAGAATAAACTATGTCAAAAAATCTAATATTTATGTTATATATATTTTTATTTTTTTTTGTTGTCATCATCAATATATATATATATTTTAAAATGATACATGTTATATCAAATTAAAACATAAAGGTTCATTGCTTTTTTTTTTTTTTTTTAAAAATAAAATTGCTACCCTAATTTTTCTTTATCTTCGTTAATGGATGAAGCAGAAGCTTCATTATCGCAAACATGAGTGAGAATCCAGGCTCCGAAAATCTAAGGGCTGCTTTTTAAGTTTTTACATTATATAGATTGTATTTGGTTGCATAATTTTTCATGATATTAAACTAGATAAAGGTTATTATATTATATTTGGTTTAGAAAACTTATGACAAAACCCTCTTCATGGCATTGGATGAAATTTAATTTTTTTGTCCTTATATTTGATGGTACAAAATATTGGAACTATAAAAAATAAAAATCTCTTAATAAAAATTGATTTAGTGCTATATCCAATACCGTGTATATCAAATATAGTATAAGAGAATTATTCGGCCAAGTATTTCTTGTATTGTGCTTATTAGTTTTCCTGTTCAGTCTCACAATTTAATGTTATCAAAAGGATTAGGAAATGAGCGTATAGAAAGCTAGTGGTGGCAATGGAAGCGGGAAGTACTTGGATTATGCCCTGTTATTTCAAATTAAATGACATAAATTAATATCGTCAGAAAACTTTAGGAGAAGAAAAGAAAGAAAAATAAAAAAAACCACCGGTGGATAAGACACCTATCTGTATTATCTACTAGAAGTCGTACTCAATCTTGATTCTCAAACCCCAAAATAAGCAAGTTGCAATCTGCATTCTCATGTTTTATAAGTAATTCATTAAATCATGGTAGAACAAGCCAAGGATGTTATTCTATTATACATCCTGGCAAACTGTACAAAAATTTATTGCATTGTAAATGATAAATAGTGGAAAGACAAATATAAATACCACACAACCATAGCAGCCAGCCATCCTGTATTGCAATTCAGATGCCTTCCCCTTGTATACTTAGGTATTCTTTTTCTGAGTGAACCCTTCACTTACTAGTCCATCGCTAATAAGGCTTTCAATTTGAATTATGTGGGAGGACATAACTCAAGCTCCCTCGAGTGAAATGCCAAGTTCTCAACAACCTTGTGACAGCAAAGAAATTAACATGGTATCAGAACAACCGATGTCGCTTATACCTATTTTAAACACCAATAGATTGGGAATGAATAACTCAAGCGGTCATCATTCTCAGGAAATGATGCCAGTGCTGATTCCAAGCGGAGACGCCGTTCCTACCGATAATGTTAGCAATCAGATTGGCTCAATGCTGGGAAACCGACAAAGGAATCAGGGTTATAGGCGTTTTCATTCTGAAATTCCTACCTTTTCAACTGATGTTTCCTTTGACAGCAGTTTTTGTTCAACTTTTGGTGGTGCTACTGCTTCTGGAAATGGTGTTTTCACATTTAATGATCTTGATGATGGGACTATAACTAAATTATCTGATTTGTATGAACCTAGTTTTTCTTCTGCGACTGCAAAATTTGAGGTTGGAGAGTCGGCGAATGCCAACTTATCGGCACCGGTTCCTTTCTTTCCACCACAATCACCCACCCATCCCAGAGTTTCGCTTGTTGCTGGTACGGATGGTCATCGAAAGGAGAACTTTACGCACAAGCGTAGCCAGTCAATGGTCGAAACATCAGATTTTTCTGGGATGCAGATGGATACTTTACTTTTGATTTTAGTGTCCTAGAAAGTAATAAGAAGCACTTCTCTCCTGAAGAGCTTGCTGAAATTTACCGGGTTGATCCAAGGCGTGCAAAGCGGTACTCGTTTTCTTCTACTCATTCGACTCTTCCTATTCACATCATACCTCTATGATATTTTCATAATTTTAAAAAAAAATTCTTTTTTAAGCATTCTGACCAATAGAAGGGCAGCTGCAAAATTGAAGGAAAGGAAGACTAGACACAAAGCTGAACTTGAGGATAAGGTTCAGCTTCTACAATCTCAAGTAGATACTCTATATATGCAATTGGCCAAGATGAAGGTAGATTTTGCATCACAATCGTTTTTTCTTCAATACTATTATGATTGAGTTTGGTGAATTCACATCCCTCACACAACATTCCGCTTGTGTCTCTGAGTTCACTTAGGGAGAAGCAAGCAGCATAATTGTGGCAAACAAGGAACTGCAGTTGAGAATGCAGGCAATTGAGCAGAACTTTCCTCTGCAGGGAGGTGAGAAGTATTCGTCGAAATTCTAGAAATTTTCTGGGGATGCTTTATTAACTTTTGATAGTATCATTTCAATGTGGAAAACTAAAATTTTCCTTGTCATGTTTTACAGCTTTAAATGAAGCGTTGATAGGAGAGATTGAACATCTGAAACTATTGACTGGCCTAGCTTCATCAAATACGGGAATAATGGGACAAGAGCAGCAACTTTATTTCAATTCGAACAACAATATTAATCCTATGAATGGTGTGTTTCAAACAGCACAGCAACTCTATATGAACTCCCCTCCTCAGGAGCATGGACAACAGCAACCAACTCAGGATAGTAATTCTGTTGGCAACATCAAAGACATTTCCTTTAACAATAACATGGAGTAAAATCCAAAAAAACGTTTGTTGTTTTTATTTTTATTTTTTTTTTGTGCTGTTGTTGCCGTTGCTGCTGGGATGTTATTATTTAATATCCTTTGGTTCTTGTTTTAATGCAATAACAATGTATATATTTTCCTGATTGCTGGATTTCAGCCTGTTTCAATATAAACTTTTCTAGCAACTTCCAGTGATCATAATTAAAGATTTAATAGGCCCATTCATGTGCTCGCGGACCTCCTTAAGCTTTAAGCATCCCATAAGCTTCAAATGATTGGCCGCAGAATTTTTTTCCCCTCTCTAAGGTGTTTGGGTTCGAATTTCGATTCGACTTTAACGATGTACACACACACACATATAAATATAAATTCATTTGTAAGTATGTACTAGTATGTGTGCAAAAACAAAGCACAACGATATAATAAAATTCAAAATATAAAATAATTATTAAATTAAGCATCCAAACAATGAATAATTTGAGCACCAAAAAAAAAAAAAATGTCCATAAAGGGATTAAAATGCTTAAAGAAAAGACTAAATATACAACTATAATAGTACATCATAACTGTACATGTTACATTAGACAAAAAAGAATGCTAATCATATTATTTTATGCACACCAAAATAATGTATAAGATCTATTTGTTGAATAGGGAAAGAGTTAACTTTGGTACCTGAATTTTACATGAAAATTCAATTTGATACTAAGTTTTTAAAGTGGTTAATTTTAAACTCAATTAAACTTTCATGAATATTTTTACTACCTCACCTAATGTTGCTCGTTTACAAAGGTGGATGAGCAAAGCAATCATTGCTAGATGATGTTACGGAAGATAGTAGAAATTTCATTGATAGTTTGCCTCTTAACTTTCACATTAGTATATGGAAGAAACGGTATTAGAGAGGTAATTAAAATCATCATGAAAAGTTTTATTGATATTGACAACTTTAAAGTTTAGATAAAGTATTAGCTTTTTGTATCATTCAGACACTCCATTCTATATAAAAAAAAAAAAAAAAAAACACTTCTTCCTACATAAAAAATCTAATCTCTTTTTCAATAATTTCATAGGTAAAAAGTGAAGTTTAAAGCTAGGATTTAGGGCTTAAGGAAGAGGAGCTACATCAATTATCCAAAACTTAGGGTAGAGAAGGTTGTTTTTGCTAATTAGTTAATACGAGTAAGCGATTAAGCTAAATTGTTTGTGACGTTGAAGATGTAATAAAAATCAATATAATATGTTAGTGAAAATAATGAAATTAATATAGTGTAAGTTAGGTAAAATTAATATATAAAATAAGCTCTAATTGAATATGTACATATTAGTGTTGACTGCATTGTTTTTAATGAAATTATTGCATGAATGTGTGTTTAAACTTAGAAATTCTGTATATATGTGAATATATGTCGTTTTGACATGTTTTTGATGATTTAAGTCAGGAAAAATTGGAATAAATATATAAATCATGCTGGATAGAATATATGTGCACATATGTATATATATACTTTGTGGGATTAATTAAAATATTAAAGGAATTTATTTTTGCATGAGATTCATGCAAATGATAGTTTAGTATTTTTAGTTGCAAAATGGAAAATTTGATAATTTTTGAACTTAGTTTACTATTTCTAAAATAATCAAATATGTATATAGTTGTAAAAATTAATTAAAATATCAAACGAATTTATTTATGAATGAAATTCATAGGAATTTTTTAAAGACCTGATCTCACCCCGATAGTTAAAATAGGTGATTACAGATCCCCAACCTCATATAATCTGCAGTATTATATGTAAGGTTGTCTTATAAGAAGTGTTTTAATAATTGTTTGTCTAAATCTTCTAAATAACAAATTTGAAAACTACTGACTTTTAAAATCTTTTAAGAAAACATGCCTTCATTATCATCACATTTCATAAAAGATATGAACTTAGGAGATACATAGTTAAGTATAGGTATTACAAACATAGGTTAATAACAAGCCTTATATTAAAGACATAAAAGATAGGCAAACTATAATATTTATTACATATAATCAAAGCTACATTAAGCTAATCTATTATAGAAAGGAGGTCCATCAAGGTCCATGGCCAACTTCTAATCCTCCAAGTCATCTAGGAAGTCCTTAAAGTTCGTACCATATCTCAGTCTTGCATAAAACTCATTTGAGTCATCATCACCTGAAATTAATAAAATATGAGCCAAAAGGCCCAGTACGCAAGTAACGGAAACACAAGCTTAATGGCATACAAAGTTAGACTACATGCAAATGCCACAATCATTAAGTTATTATATAATCTTTAGTTAATCAAACAACACGGGAATATTCAAATTCCGAACAATATGGGTATCTAGGGAACCTGAGTAACGATCTCGACGCTCAGGGGGTTGATATAAGTAGTTTGGATACTTATATCTCCTAAATAAATCTATCCAATAACAATAAGTAGCTTCCTCTAGGGTTTTTAGCTGTTTTACAATTTTACTTAAGTTAATCCATAATATCACCAAATTCAAATGTTCCCATAAATAAATGAATTAAATCATATTATATCTCCTTAAGAGTAAGCAATTGTTATATCGATACCAAATACCTTATCAACTACCCGCTGAACCACTTATAAAAGTCATTGCATTATGACATAGGTGATCTAAGCGCCTAAACTATCATGCCCCCAATCTAAGCAGAGTGCAGCTCCCTAAACCTGATTCAATGGCATAAAAGACAATCATACAAACAATCCTTAAGTTTTTTCTTAAATTAGGGTCAATTTAAAGTATGTCTATCCTAAGCAAGGAATCAAGCATGTTACTACGAACTTGAATCAAATCGGGAATTAATAGGGGTAGCCAAGCGAGAATTTAACACTGTTCCAAGAAAAAACCATCTAAAATCAACATTCTAATTTTAATTCATACATAAATAATTAAATTTAAGCAAAACACTCAAAGAAATTTAAATAAATTTAATACAAGGTCTTAACATAGTATTTATACATCATACAACATTATACATAATCAACAAATACTCAAAAGGTCATATATCAAGCTTTGGAAAATATTTGAGGAAGTTTTTGAAAATGGGAACTGCAAGGGACACGTCAGCCTTCAACGCCGATAGCGTTGGTCCGGTGTAGTTTAGACTAAAAACTCAACGCTTGCCATCGCTGGCAGTGTTCAACCAAACGCCGGTAGTGTTGTGGTCTACACTGGCGGCATTGAGCTGATGTAGACTGCAACTCTAATTTTTCAAAATTTTCGAGAGTTCCATGGGGATGGTCCATGCCCGTGGATACCCCTAACACTGGCAGTGTTGCTGTGTACGCTGGCAATATTGACTCCTATGTCGGCGGCGTTGCGACGACATACACTGCAGCACAGATTTTTCGAAAAATTGTAGACCTCCCATGTTCAAAACACAACGTTTTAGTCAAGTCTTCTCCACATTCCTAATACTAAACCTTCATCCATATGCATTATAACCTCTTTTAATACTCAAAATCTTCATTTCAACCTCATCACATATTCATTTCTATTATTCAATCACTAATCATCATCCACCCTCACTTAGCCTATACATTCTACTCTAAACTACCCTACTCATATCTAACTTTATTCACTTCCACTCTACTTCTCATTTACTTAGCACAAATAATCACTCATATACCATCAAGTTATTCATTCATTACATAACAAAGACATGCAAATAATCAAAACTCATTTTAACATAAAAACTCATATTCTAGCTTAACCTTAAACTATCAAATATGTTCTTAACATAACAAACACATACCTTTAGTCTTAGGATTGGCTTTATTGTCTTGCCACAAGAAAATGATGGTCTTGCTTGGGAAAACTATAGGTAATGTTTGGACTTAGGTTGGGTGAGCTTTGGAAGACCAAAAATGGTGTTTTTGGCTTCTCTTTTGGGTTACATTGGCTTATATGATTTTTCACGTGAATTTTTGCACAATTTAGACTTGATAATTATCTAAATATTGACTTTTGAGGTTGCCTAAGAATGGGATTTAATTGGCATGCATTTGGGCTTGATTTTTGGCTTATAATTAATGCATTTAAGGCTTGTTTGTGTCCAAATTTTCTATTCAAAGTGAAATATATTAAATATATTTAACTTGTTTCAAACTAATTTTCATACACTTTACTATATATAAATTTATAAACTCAATATTTAGTTACATTAAGATATATCAATATTTAAACACACTAACACAACTCATATATCATATACTAGCATAAATCAAATTCATCAGGCTTCATGATTATGCATAAATTCATTAACACATTTATAAAATATGATTTGAGAAATTTATGGCTATTTCAAATTTAATGTGCTAGATGTAAATTGGAAAGTTTCATAACTCTTAAACATCATTTACTATTTTATTAAAATAATTTAAATTCATCTAGAAATGAAATTTTAACTAGTGAAATGGACCACTTGTCGAGGCTAAATAAGACAGATTTTACTGTTTCTTTATAGAGTTAAACACCAAAAATCTTCATGTAGGTAATTAGAAATGGGTTAACTAAATAGTATAATAGGTAGTTAATTTTGAACTAGTTAGAAATTTAATTAAGAGAGTTTTAATAAATAAAGCAAGTAAATAATAGAAAATGATTAGACAACTTGATATAACTAAAATAGCAAATAGATTAAGTTAAATTTGAGATTTTAAATACTCTTTCATATTGTCTATTTGTTTTATCTATCTATCATAAGAAATTAAATTATATCATCATCTCTCCGTCATATTAATTTAAATTCCTTTTCCCTTCAAATTTAAATCCTTAAACCCCTCAAATGTTATTAAAATGTTTAGTGGATTCTTAAACCTTTTAACTTTAGTCCAAATTCCAATTCCTTAATCCTCATAAAATTTGAGTTGATTTGTTTGTATAAAAAATATCAGTTTTTAAACCCAGACTCAAACTAAATATCAATTCCTTGCAAACTGAACTCCTAAACCAAATCCCTATTCCAAGTTATTCATTCCTCACATGTAGAATCTCAAATTATTTTCTAAATACTTTCAGAACTAAAGATAATCATATGAAAAGTTTAAGCTAAAGCCCCTATCCATAATTTCATTGAAAATCTCTTAAACCTTGTTCCCTTTTCCTTTCCTTTTCTTTTGTCTTTCCTGCCATTCTTTCCTTTCCTTTTCTTCTTCTTCTTCTTCTTCTTCACATTTCTTTCTTTCTTTCTCGTCATTCTCTCTCTAAAAATTAAAGTCTCAAAGTCAATAAGATCATAGGAAAAATTGAAGATAGAAAGCTAGACAGAAGATAAAGAACAAACATGATGTAGTTCAACAACTATGGAGGACTAGTAGTAGAGAAGATCAAATTTTAAATATTCGCTAAAAAGATAAATTAGGATCCACCACTCTATCTCCTCAACAAACCAAGCCGATCACCTAAACCCACAAACACACTACCACCACTGACCTATCACTCCTCTTCACTGTCATGCATCATCGAAACCCTATCTTATAGAGCACTACCCCAACCTTACCACCCGTGCCCCTTAGATCCCATTTTTCAAGTAGCCGTCCTTCTTTTATCCCTGTTACTACTACTACTACTCTTCTCCATCAAACACTTCCCAAACCACCCTAGATATTAGCCTTGCCGTACTACCACCACTTCCTCCACAACTTCAACCTTAACAAATTACCATCTCCCTCTTCCCTAAAACCCTCTCTCCAAATCCCAAACTCTAATACCTCTCTCCCTAAAAGGCCCATCCCCTACTTCTTCTGAACCTTAATCCTACTAACCATCTAGCAAATGGGTCAAGTCAGTAGATCTAATTGCGGCATAAAGGAGCATCCGTGGATTGATGAAGAGTAGGTCTCAAGCCTTCTTCCTCATGGATGGACTCACATTGCGTCTTGGTGTCAGAGGTTCCATGAATTGTTGAGTTTGGCTTGTGATGATGGAAATGGCTTGTGGTTTGCAAAGATCGGTGTTGGTGGTTACTATGTCACACAGGCCGTGTCTAATATGGGTTTCAGTTTGCGAGTCAACTTGAATGGATTGGCTTGATGAGATGGAGTTTGGTGGATGGTTGTTTAGTGTTTACTATCCTTGTTCATTAACTCAATGGTGGGGAAGATGATAGATGGAACCGAATCGACTTAGTTAGAGTTTTGACGACTCATGATGGTGGGGACAAACAATAGGTTGGTGGCAGTGGTGTGTTTACGAGTTTAGGTGATATTCTTGGTTTGGTGGAGGATAGAGAGTGGTAGATCCTAGGTTCATCTTAAGAAGAGGGAGAGAAAAGATGGAGGGTGAGAGGTTAGAGAGACAGAGAAAGGAGAGAGAAGGAAAAAAGTAAAAAAAATGGCTAAGGTGGACAAAAATAATATTTTAATCAATTTAGCCTACCATGCTAGTGAGTTGTTGGAAAATTGGATAGATTCTGTCCATAGGTACTTTAAGTGAAAGACTTAAACACTTTAGTTACAATTTTGTTACAATTGAAAAAGTTCAGGTACCATAGATGAAACTTATCCCATAAGGGAAATATAGTTTAATTTACAAATCTAAGGTGGTAACTGTTTATGTTTTAATAGGTTAGCCCCATGCTCATTATCTTTAATTCTTTTTGAAATTGATTTTATCATAGATTATTAGCTAAGTTAAGATAAACCAATCAATTGATCATAACTTGCAATTTTTTTCCAATTTCGTTTGGGTGATGACTCCCAAAAGTTTTCAAAATAATTAAATTTTTGTCAATTCACAATTAAGAGTTCATATTAAATAAGCTGGAGTTTAGTACAAATCGAATTAAAATAAAATGAACAGAAAGCAAAATTTAGGCTCAACATGTACTTAAAGTAAATATTGTTGAACTAATTTGTCTGCTCTTAACATTTTTTAGAGAAACTCATGCACTTAAAAGGAGTTCTCCATGGGCTTAAACTTAAGATAAGCTAATGAAGGAATCCATCAATAAGATGACTCATCTCGTCCATTGACGTATCATGCGAGCTAACAAATATAATCAATAATCAAATTCTATTGATACCTTTAGGTCATCGTCCTTTAGTAGATTTGGGAGTTTTAGAGAAACGTTGTTGTGGTGTTGGATTATAATCCTGGAGATCTAACGAGGTTTAGAATGAAAAACGCATTGCCTTTCTCCAAGAACTTTGGAGTTGATCTATATGGCTCCTTAACCTGTCACAAGTGTATTCGAGCTCTTTGAGATTTCTTACTCCTTCTCCCCCACTCTCTTCATAGATCATCCGTACGTATTGTTGTCAAGTTGCTCTTCTAAAGCTACGTGTATTGCTAACCAAATACTGCACACGACTGATTGCTGTAATTAGATGTACTTGAAACTGATTGTAATTACACACTAATAATATTCACTTTCATCGGTCAGCAAAATCATTGGGTGCAATGCAATATTTTATGGAAAGTCCAAGTTGTGTCCACAGATAGCTAATGGCTAATTACTAGAAATTGAATTTTACCCTAATCTAGACAATTGGAAGTTCAAGTTTTTGATTAATCTATGATAATTTAACTAAAATTTACTATAAGTGATTGTAAAGAACCAAAATCATATGTTCTAGCAACAACAATGAGGGATATAGATTTAGGAGATGCAGATAATATATGAATAATGTATTTATATTCTCATTTGAAATGATTTATGCTTCAAGTTGATAAATAAAATTGATTACTTGGGATTTAATCAAATTCACTAAGAATTGCTCACCTCTCGGAGTAATAATATCTTTCATAGCATAAACTATCCTACCATAGTAATTTATCTATGATTAACAGTTTAATAGCAATTTGCTCTCACCAAAATTACTATCCTAGTTATAATTACAAAATAAGCATTGCCAAGTGACCTAAATTTGCAATCCTAACCGCCTAAAGATCAGTGAAATCTTAAGTTCTATCACAGGCTTGCATATCCCTATGACAAGTCTCATTCAAAAACCTAAGTTTTACCTGTGTGGATTATTGAATCCCTCCCGGGTATCTCTAACCCTATCTATTTAATCTATGTTGATAAAGCACAAATTAAATATGTTACAAGCATAAATAATTAAATTCCTAATTAATCAATTCCAAATCAATATAAATCATGTATCATTCCATCAAATCCATCTACACATATTCATAATAATTAATGAATAACAATATCTCAATATACAATCAAGCAATAAAATTGATAAACAGAGATTGAAAACACCTTAATGATAGTTTCATTTCATAATTTGGAGTCTTCAAAACCATAATCCCATCAATATAGGCATTGCTTGATTGTAGCTAAACCTTAATTGCCTCTAAGTTGCTAGAACATTAGGAATTTAGCACCCTAAAGGAAAAACTAACTCAAACAGTTGCAAATCTCTATTTTTCTTACTTTTCTAATCAATTTTTGGAATGTATCTCTAACAAGGAAACTTTTAATTTATAGACAAAACATTCAGATGTTTCATCAAATATTTGCAGTTACAAAACGTACGCCGGCGGCTTACAGGCGACGTACCGCTTGTACACTGGCAACTTTGGCTTCAGCATTAACGGTTGGTATTATGTGGATGATGTACACTGCTTCAATGCCGACGATGTAGGGTTTGAAATGCCGGCTCACAAATGAAACTTCAAAGGCTAGCCAGATTCAATATAAGGCCGGCTGTGTAGGTGACAGCCTTAAAAAAATCAATCCTGTGGATGCTCTAAACTGTCTTAACGTTGGTAGCGTTGATTCCCAGAAAGCCAGCGTACAAATGAAATTGCAGAAGCTGGCTTATATCCCTCTCTACACTGGAAGCTTTGAGCTAGTGTTAAATTCTTGGCTTTGATCTTCTTCATACGCCGCCTCAAGGCTGGTGGTATATAATATCAAATTTGTCGGCCTTTGATTTCTTGATTCTGTTCCTTGGCAAGGCTGGTAGAACACTGGCAGTGTAGAGGCAGTGTTGAAGCTTTAATATGCTGATCATCCTCTAAGCTGGCTATATGCTGGCGGCGTATGATCCAGAAAAGCCGGTGTATCCCTTGAGATTCTTCAATATCAACTCAAATTGCTTTGTAATGCTTTCGTTTGATAACTTTTGACCTAAAACATAAACCTAAACAATCCGGGTACCAATTGTGGAAATTTTATGAAATTCAACTCAAATTAATCACTAATTGCTTGTTAAAGTTGTGTAAAATATGATCTTATCAACTCCCCCACACTTGAACTTTTGCTTGTCCTCAAGCAAAACAATTTAGATCAAAATTTTTGAAATTCGTCATAGATAGTACAATTTTTCTGATTCAAGCATCAATTCTTTTTTTTTTTTTTCTCTTAACTTGCTTTTCTTGTACTTACTACTCTAACCGCACTAGTTTCTTACAATTAGAGTACTTTAATTAAAATTTTGAGGCTAATCCAAACAAAACAAGTTTTAATATCAGCATTTAACAAAAGAACATTCAATTCAAAAGTAGATACACAATCCACTAATGAAAAATACTCATTTAGACTTCACTAATATTTTAGCTTATATATATTCTTAGCAACACAAAATGAAAGCATGTGGTATCCACTATTTGCTTAGATTTTCTCCTTTGTTATTATAAGTCTCATTTCATTTGAATCTTTGCATTCATTTCTTTTCTTTTTCATACAAGCATTTATTTTCTTTTTGGGAGGTTTTAATCCTCCATCTTTTTCAAAGTTCATAAGTTGAACTTTTGCCTTTCCTCCCTTTTTGTTATAGTGAGTTTATTGAGTCGATACATCCCAGATTCATCACTCAAGTGATTAGGTTTCAAAATACCCCTAAGAACTCTTCCTCACTTTAACATTCAAGTTCAGATACTCATGGCTTCATTTTTTTTAGTCAGAAGAGTAGAGGCTATGCTTGTTTCTTTCTTTTTGAATGCAATAACAAATTTAAGACTTATTTTTATAAAGTCACTAAGTTAAAAGTTTCATTTATTTTTCACTAAGTGTTATAAAGTTGTAAGCACAACTCAAAGAATCTATATAAATTAAAATTTCTCAAAAGTAAACCTGTTTATTTTTCACAGAAGGACTTGACCGACTCCCAAATTTCCAATTCCAAAGTTAAAAATAAAGTAAATTTTTTCCTTAAGGATTTCACAACTTAATTTCAACTAAGTAAACCAATCAAAATAGCAGGTGAGTAAAGTACTTTAGCAAGTTATTTTTATTGTTTCTTTGTTTTTTTTAGATGCTATCAATTAATATTTTGTACTATCTCCAAATTTTTGAAAAATTTTGGCAAAATTTCGCCATAAATTACTTTAAAACTAAAAATTCAAGGTGGTTACTCATATCAATCCTGCATAAATGTCATATATATATCAACAATTCAACAGTTTAGACATCCATACCAATTTCATAACTTCATTCATTCTCATTCTCTGGCAATCAATCCCTTCCCCACACTTTAATCAAACAGTGTCCACACTGTTTCTCAGAAAATTCAATTATATGACAGGAATAAAAAGTGCAAGAAAGTGAAATTGGTACTTCCCTGACTTCATTTGTTTCAAAGTCATCAAAATTTCATCGCAAGAGAGAGTTTGCTTTGTTTGCTTTCCTATAGTCACTACAAAAGAAAAACAAAAAGAAAAATAAAAGCAGAAACATAAAGCTATAAACTAAGATAAATACATATCATAAGGAGTCTACCCACGGGGACTTAGGTGCTCAATAATAAGTACAGGCCAATAAACATAAAACACAAATAAAAGCAAATGAGAGCTAGTAGTCTCTAGCTCTCTGAGCCTGGACTAGATAGACTGTTTTGCTCTAGGCTAGCTCTGGTGGTGTCCTCCGGGCTAGCAGTGGGAGAATGCTCTGAGCTAGGACTAGACTCTGATGCAGTCTCATAGTTCAATTCCTCCCCATTTGTCTAATTAATACAACAAATAGCAGCTTTCACTGCTTTGAAAATCATGCTCCATAATTTCTTGTTCTTTTTGATTTCCTTATCCTGTCTATCCTGGAGTTCTTGATTTTGCTTCTTTAAGTCTTGAACATCCATCCTGAGCTGATCCATATAATAACCAGATGAAGTACCAGGAGGAGGATGAGATGAAGAAGCTGGCATATTAGCAAGGGCTTGAGCTGGAAATGGAGCAGGTATATCACCAGGAAAGATATCCTGGAACTCAAGCTCCTCCACAATTGGTGGTGATACTCCTTTGGGGATTTTGAATAACCCCTAACCCTTGAAAGGAGCAAATGAAATCTTTTTACTGGGTATTTCTTCATCTCCTTCAGGTATCTCAAAGATATTCATCCCTTCAGCAATTTAGTAATACATCCTCCACAAAAAAGGAATCGAGTCCTAGTATCATCAGCTTGCCTAAAGATAAAATTTGCAATCTCCACTCCCAACTCAATCCTATAGTCTGCAATGAGACTATATAAGTAGAACATATCAAAACTAGTCACTTTGCTGTGACTAGTTTCTTGCAACTCACTGTGTGCAAGATATGATGAAAAGTCGATGTTCCACTTTAGTAAAAGTGGAGGCAACTGATTTTGATGATGTAAGGATCAGTTGTAGGAGCAATCAACTGAAGCCAATAAGCTTCCTTTGTCATCGTATTCTCTCCTCTAGGCCAGGAATTAGGAAGTTCTGAATTTTGCTGCTCATCTCATATAATCCCAGAACTTGCCCCATGGACTTTAACCTGATCTCATGGATCTTTCCATAAGCTTGAAAACAAATTTTGAATTGTCCTCATCAGTCTCAGCTTCAATGAGAACATCTAGAGTTAAATTCTTATAAGCCGGTTCCCTCCATCCAAATATCTTAGCCAAGCTGGATCTCGAATCAAGGCTAATACTCGATCTCTAATGCCAAAATCATCAAGTAACTCCCATCCATATATTGAGAGTTCATGAAATCCATTTCATGAGGTGCTTCTTTCGATCTTGGCATATTGCTGGCTTGAAAGAACATTTCTGGACTATGAACCAGATGAAGACGGCTCAGTAGTGCGTTGCTTCTTCTGTTTTGGAGCCATTTCTGCAAATCAAATATGTATATTAGAATTGGTTGAACTAAAATCCTAATAGCTTGCATCACAAATTAGCACGATTCTAATTCCATTATTCCTAATCAATTTAATTAAATGACTTCACAATATATACCTAGTACATGTTACAAATGAATTGAATCTAATTTTGAACACTAAGCATATCAAACAATGAATCTCATGGCATGAAATTGGTTTTGATAAATGTACACTTGCAAAAGATGGACTCAAAGATGGCTGCCTAGACTAGCCAGCTTAGAATTGAACGTTAAAAATTCCAAATTCATGGGGATAAAATTGCAAGTCATGATTTTCAAATATTTTCAATCAAAACTTTTCAAAACTCACTTTAATCTCCAATTTTCCACAATTTTCGAAATTCTAAGTCCAAATTGGAGTAATTAACTATTGGAGCTAAATCATAAACACTAATTTATTTGTTCATCCAATTTCAATCAAAACATCAAAGCCCAATTTCGAATTTTTCAATTCAATTTCTTCATCAAGAACCTTAATCCATCAATTCCTTCCATTCAATCAAACAATTCAACTTTAGGAATCCAACAAGCATTACAGCAGTCTATATCAATCACACAATTATTAGCAGCAACCAATTAATCCATGCAATCAAATTTAATCCCATTCGCCATTTTCTTATTTTGCACACACACATCCTAATTTTCAATCGAAGCATGTAAAAAGTTCTAACAAAATAATCTTACTTCATTGAGAGTAAAAATGGAAATTGAGAAAGAATTACTAACCTGATCGAGTACAATTTGCCTAAGCAAATGAGAGTGAGAGTGAGAGTGCGAATGAGAGTAAGAGTGAGAGGGAGTGTAGAGAAATGAGGGAAAGAGAGAGAGAAAAACCTGCTAAAAATCGAAATTGCAGAATATACAGCGGCAAATCTATTGAGCATGTCGGCGGCGTACATGCCGGTGTATTAAATTTTAATCCTTGCCGAGAGCAAATAGCTGGCGGCTTTGCATTATACACAACCGGTGTATGGTATACACTGGCATAAACCCTGATGGCATTTAAAACCCAGATGCCATCATTCGTCGGGATCAAAAGCCTTCAAGAATGGTAATTACGCCGCCTCAAACACTGGCAGCGTAAATAATATTAAGTCGACGTTCTCTTCAATTTGGCCTCTATTGCATACGCTGGCTATAAGCCGGCGGCTTTGAAATTTCTTTTGCCGGCGTTCAACATTTTTCTCTTCTTCTTTTTTTTTTTCAATATATAGCTTAAAAATTATATTTAGTATTCTAGAAGTTAGAATACTTACCTTGCAATTCCTTAGAGCTTTTTAATTTGAACAAATTGTTCCTCATTCTCTTTTTGAAATTTGAAATCTCCCCAATTAAAGCTCAATTGTATGATCTTACACACTAAACACTAAATTAGAAAAAAAAAAAAAAACTACTATTAAGTTAAACATGGGTTGCCTCCCAAGAAGCTTAGTTTAAAGTCACTTAGCCCGACTTTTCTTATTTAACTCAGCTTAGATCTTGAAGATCCAAGTCTTTCTTGCTTGCCTTCACAAATTTCCTTTCCTAAAAGTGTTTCAGTTGATGACCATTGACTTGGAACGACTCCTCTCCATCTTTCTTAATCTCAATCACCCCATAGGGAAAAACTTTTGTGATCTCAAATGGGCCCGACCACCTAGACCTTAACTTACCAGGAAAAAGCCTTAATCGAGAGTCACAAAGTAAAACTTTTTATCCTTCCTTGAAGTCTCGATATAAGATTTGCCTATCATGCCACTTCTTGGTTTTTTCGTTGTAGATATGAGCATTCTCGAAAGCATCATTACGAAACTCATCCAACTCATTCAATTGGAGTAACTTGTGGTTCCCAGCAGCTTGCCTATCAAAGTTTAAAAATTTTATAGCCCAATAAGCTTTGTGTTCCAATTCCATAGGGAGATGACAAGCTTTTCCATATAGCATGCGATATGGGGACATTCCAATAGGATTCTTGTAAGCAGTTCGGTAAGCCCAAAGTGCATCATCAAGCTTTAGCGACCAATCCTTTCTTGATGAATTTTGCTATTTTCTCAAGGATTCGCTTAAGCTCCCTATTAGATCGCTCCACTTGACCACTTGTTTGAGGATGATAGGGTGTGGCCACCTTATGTCTCACTCCATACTTTGCAAGTAAACTGTCAAATTGTTTATTGTAAAAGTGAGTTCCTCCATCATTGATAATTGCTCGTGGTGTCCCAAACCTAGTGAAAATATTTCTTTTTAAGAACTTAAGTACTCCTCGTGCATCATTAGTAGGTAAAGTAACAGCTTCAACCCACTTCGATAGATAATCAACTGCAATAAGAATATACTTATTATTAAAGGATGATGGCAATGGTCCCATAAAGTCTATCCCCTAAACATAAAAAATTTCTATCACTAGGATCCTATGCTGTGGCATCTCATGCCGCTTGGAAATATTCCTTATTCTTTGGCATTGATCACAACTTTGCACATATGCTCTACAATCTTTGAACAGAGTGGGTCAGTAAAATCCGCATTGATGTACTTTAGCAGCAGTTTGTTCAGTACCAAAATGACTACCAGCTTCTCTATTATGGTAGTGATAAAGTATATCGGCAATTTCAGATGTAGGTACACATCTTTAATTACTTGTTCTGCACAACTTTTGAAAAGAAATGGCTCATCCTAGAAATATTGTTTCACATCTGATAAAAATTTTCTTTTCTGGTGATGAGAAATATTATAAGGTAAAATTCCTGCAACCAAGTAATTCACTATATCTGCATACCAAGATAGATTTGTAATTGAAACTTCATAGAGATATTCATCAGGGAATGATTCATTAATATGTAACTCATTTTTCTCATTTACAATCCTCGAAAGATGGTCAGCAACAATATTTTCCACTCCCTTCTTGTCTTTAATCTCAATATCAAATTCTTGCAAAAGCAATATCTACCTTATAAGCCTAAGCTTTGCATCTGATTTTGCTAATAAATACTTAAGTGCAGAATGGTCAGTATAGATAATTACCTTAGAACCGATGAGATATGATCTGAATTTGTCACAAGCAAATACTACAGCTAGCAATTCCTTTTTTGTGGTAGCATAATTTCGTTGTGCTTCATTCATCATCTTACTAGTGTAATAAATTACCTGAAAAACTCGGTTCCTTTTCTGACCAAGTATTGCACCAACTGCCATATCACTTGCGTCACACATCAGCTCAAAAGGTAGCTCCCAATCTGGTGCTACAATAACTAGTGTAGTGGTCAATTTTTCCTTCAGATGCTCAAAAGCTTACACACAATCATCATCAAAGGAAAAAGGAATATCCTTCTTGAGTAGGGCATAAAGAGGTCGTGAAATTTTGGAAAAATCCTTGATAAGTCTCCTGTAAAATCCTGTATGTCCAAGGAAACTTCGAATTCCTTTCACATTCACTAGTGGTGGCAACTTGGAAATCACCTTGACTTTAGCTTTATCTACTTCTATTCCCTTTCTTGAGATCTTATGGCCTAGCACAATTCCTTCTTTCACCATAAAGTGAGACTTTTCCCAATTCAAAACCAAGTGAGTGTCTTTACATCTCTTGAGCACTGATGACAAATTCTCTAAACAGTTGTCAAATGAAGCTCTATATACAGAAAAATCATCCATGAGAACTTCAATGAATTTCTCAATCATATCTGAGAATAATGCCATCATACATCTTTGGAAAGTTGCTGGTGCATTACATAAACCAAAAGGCATGTGTCTAAATGCAAAGGTATCGTATGGATAGGTAAATGTAATCTTCTCCTAGTCTTCTGGAGCTATTGGAATTTGATTATAGCCCGAATACCCATCCAAGAAACAGTAATAATCATGCCCAGCTAGCCTCTCTAGCATTTGGTCTATGAAGGGAAGAGGAAAATGATCTTTGGGAGTGGCATTATTCAACCTGCGATAATCGATGCACACCCTCCATCTAGTCACAGTCCGGGTTGGTATCAACTCATTCTTGTCATTATTCACAATTGTCATACCGCCCTTCTTAGGTACCACTTGAGTAGGACTCACCCACTTACTATCAGAGATAGGATAAATAATTCCAGCATCAAGTAGCTTAAGTGCCTCCTTCTTCACTACTTCTTTCAAAGTAGGATTAAGTCTTCTCTATGGTAGAACTGTAGGCTTGCATTCAGCTTCCATAAGGATCCGATGAGTGCATATAGATGGATGGATTTTGTGAATGTTTGCAATTGTCTACCCAATTGCTTCCTTATGTCTTTTAAGCACCTCAATTAACTTACTTTCTTGCTCGGATGATAACTCTACGGAAATAATAACCGGGAGTGTGGCATTATCACCTAAAAACAAATATTTAAGGTAATTAGGAAGTTGTTTCAACTCAAGTTGAGGTGGTTCTTGAATAGATGGAATCAATTTCGTTGAACTGGCCTCTAAAGACTCAAATTGAGGTGGTCTTGTCCAAACTCCAGCAATTGTATCCACCAAGTGATTTTTGTACTCATCTTTATCAGTGCTATCCTGATCATCTAGTATCAACAATTCATCTTCTCCAATATCAAGCTCATCATCACTCCAATCATGTAAAAGCGCATGCTTTGAATACCCATTCATCTCAGAATTATCCACACTAAATTTTTGAACCAGCTGGTCAATAGTATCAATATGGAAGCAAGTATCATTACTGGCTAAGTGTCTAAGAGATCGAAACACATCAAAAGTAACTTGGTCATCCATAGCCCGAAGTGTCAATTTTCCTTGTGTCACATCAATTAATGCTTGTCCAGTAGCGAGGAAAGGTCTTCCCAAGATCAATGGAATCTCTCGGTCTTCAGCTATATCAAGAACGATAAAATCAGCTAGAAAAAGAAACTTGTCCACCTTGACTAACACATCCTCCACTATCCCTCTTGGATGTTTAATGCTTTTGTCGGTTAGTTGTAAAGAAACTATGGTCGATTTACATTCTCCTAGCCCCAACTTTTTAAAAATTGACAAAGGCATAAGATTTATACTCACACCAAGATCACAAAGTGCCTTTTTGAAATATGATTCACCAATGATGCCAGGAATAGTGAAGCTGCCAGGATCTTTCAATTTTGGTGGCAACTTGTTCTGAAGAATAACTGTACACTTGTGGGTTAGCATGACTGTCTCATGTTTAGCAAGGCGTCTTTTCTTTGTGAGGATATCTTTCATGAACTTTGCATAGGATGACATTGATTCGAGTGCATCCATGAATGGAATGTTGATGTGTAATTTCTTAAAAACTTCCAAAAACTTCTCAAATTGATGATCCAGTTGCTGTTGCTTTAACCTTCCAGGAAAAGGAATAGGTGGAATGTAATTCTTCAATTCTGGCTTCCGTCGCTTATCTTCTTCCACCTCTCTTTTCCGTTTATCATGGCTTGATGATGGTACATCTAACTTAATTTTAGGTGAATTTTCAGCGTTATCCTCATGCCTTCCATTGCCTTGGTCACAAATTGTTTTTCCCTTTTCCTTTGCTTTTTCTTGCATTTCTGAACTGCTTCCTGCACTGCTCTTTGTGACTTCTTTTCTACTTTAAGAGTGACTACTTTCACCTCCTCTTTAGGATTCTTTTCTGTAGTACTTGGAAGAGTTCCTTGAGGATGGTGTCTTGATGTTTCAGACAATTAAGCTATTTGAGTTTGCAGATCTTGAATAATTGAATCTTGATTTGTTTTCTTTTTAATATCTCCTACAAAAGCTCAATTGTTTTATCCTTCTCTTTTTGTGGATTTGTCTATTGTTGATGCACAGGTGGTGGTGGCAATGCTCGAGGTGCATTCTGATTACTCCATTGAAAATTTGGATGATCCCTCAATCCAGGATTATAAGTGTTGGAGTATGGATTGTAATTCCCAGCTTTTCTCTCATATTGATTCACATAATTTGCTTACTCATTACATGAATGTGAAGTATAGGAATCTTCCACAGGATACTCCAAATAACTCATGTGAGTATCATCTTGAGAAATCATATTCATGTTGGGCTTAAAACTTGGTCCTGCTCCTAACATAGGTTGCATTCGTCTCATTTGATCAGTGAGTGAAGCCACTTGTTGTTGAAGCTTAGAAACTGTTCTGATTCATAAATGGTACCTACCGGTCTTAGCTTATTCCGCTCACTATGCCAGTGAAAAGTTGTTTTGGCCAACCCATTGATTAAATCGTAAGCCTCTGGAGCACTTTTGTGCATTAAGCTCCCATCTGCAGTTGCATCAATCATTGTCTTCAATTGATCTCCCTGAGCTGTGTAGAAAATTCTCATATGATCATGGAGAGATATTTCGTAGTGTACGTAACGTCTGAGGAGCTATTTAAATCTTTCCCACACTTCATATAGGGCTTCCCTTCATACTCCAAAAGGAAAAGATTTCGCTCCTCACTTGGATCATCTTATCAGGAGGAAAGAATTGTTCTAGGAACTGCTGTGCCAGTTGATCCCAATTTGTGGAGAATGTGGAGGTAGAGAATTGAGCTAACTTCTCGCCTTATCCCTTAATGAAAAAGGGAACAATCTAAGGCGAATTGCATAATTAGAAACCCCATCACTCTTTATTGCAGAACAAATTTGTAGAAAATTTTTCAGATGGTCATATGGGTCGTCAAAACTTCCTCTACCAAATTGATCTCCTTGCACCATTTGTATAAGAGCTGGCTTTAATTCAAAGTTGTTTGCTTGAATAGCGGGCCAATCAATGGATGGTACAACTCCATCAACTGTGGGCATAAAGTACTCCCACATTGGTCTATGGATCTCATTTCCTGGTATTGGCTGAGTAATATTATTAATAGGAATAGGCAAATTTGGTTGCTCATCAGTTGGGTTCCTATTGCGTGCATTTCTAGGGGAGGATTTTCTTTTGGGTTCCTTTCTATTGCTCTTGTATTTTGTGCACGTCTTTCTCTCAATTGACGGAGGTAAGTCTAATCGATCTCAGGATCTAATTGCAAGTCTTGGTCTTGTTCACTTGACATACAAGAACAAACGGATCACAGTAAACTATTTTAGGTATTTTGATTTTTTTTTATTATTATAGATTTTTTAAATTTATGTGCTTAGTCTAAGGGCTTAATTACTATTCTAATATCAGCAAACGTAGCTCCCCAGCAACGACGTGCTTGTTAAAGTTGTGTAAAATATGATCTTATCAGTACTCATTTACAATGACCATCTAATGGTTTGAGTCTTTTATAAAAGTCTTTAAAGCCTAGAAGAAACCATTAAAATATTATTAGAAATAATAATAATAATTTAATTCTTTCAAGTTTATATACTATCGTATAACTTTCCATTCTTTTGTATGTGAATTATAACATTGTTCTTTATCATGTGAATTTTATCATGTTAATCAATTATAGAGTGTTGAACGTAAATAACTTTTGTTTTACTAGTAATTCAATGGTTGACCAACTTGGAAATATTTCTTTTTTCATTCTTAATTCTATAAAGAAATGGTTTCTTTCTCCATAAATAAATTATATTTTATACTATTCGATTAAAAGTTCGTAATTTACTTTCCAATATCTCACTTCTTAATCAACATTTTCATTATAATTATTATTATAATTACAAGAAGATATAAAAAAATATAAATAAATAAATAAGAAGAAAGAAAAAAAAAACAATGAAAATAATGGTTTAGACAAACAGTTATCTGGAGTAACTTAACTTGGAATTTTTCTTATAGAAATGATTTTATAGTCTTTTCTACTTAATTTATTATAAATGTTTGAATAAATATATTTTTAGGTGCTTGCATTAGTCTTCACTTGTTGGGATGAGTGGTTTGTGGGTATCTTTCTATATTTTAGACCATTATATTTTTAAAAGAGAGGTGATTTGACCAATTTAATTTGACGATTTTGTGACGGTAATGAAAATTTTCATTTTATAGATACATAATTCATGGGAAAATTCTATGGTCCCATATTTTTTAATGGTATTGGAAATTTCAGTTTTTCAATGGCTGAGATTCATAAGAAAACGTGACCGCGCCACTGAAATATTTAATGTATCACTTACTATATTTATTTTGATGTTTAGATAATTAACTAGATGATCATGTCCATAGGACCATAACATTTCCCATAATTCATGTATCTATAAGGGTTAATGTCATGAATGATACCTAAACATTGATGAAATATATAATTAGGTACTTAAACTTTGAAATTAATCAATTTAGTACATAAAGCAAAGTTTTTCAAGTATTAAATTCATCATTTTCAAAGTTCATATACGAAATTGATTAGTTTTAAAGTTTAAGCACCTAATTACATATTTTGCCAAAGTTTAAATACCATTTGTAACATTATACCAATCTAGGCTTCCTTTTGTCTAGACATATTCCAAACCAAAGTTCAACCAACTAAATAATTTTCCTAAAGTAATCTACAAGGCCAAAAGCATATAGGAAAAAGTCTATGATGTATTCTAAAATATATATAGTCTTATAGTTTTGGGAAATTACAACTTTCTCTATTCTTTTTTTTTTACAACTTTAGTTAAAATTAGCATGAATTAGCTAAAATAGTACTTTAAGTAAAATCATAACCAAAATGAAGTTATCTTAAGTTGATTTTAAAATTTGAAATGTTTGGAAGTCCTCATCAGAACAATTTACTGTTTCATATTAGAGGGTGTAATAGTTTTTATTTTATATTCAATAATAAGTATCTCATGTTTCCAGTTAGTTATATAAAATCATTGGTTAATATCATGAATGGTACCTAAACTTTGAAATTGATCAAATTGTTAGTTGAAAAAACCTTTTATAAGCGTTAATATTACCTTTGTCTACTTTTTTTAGATACTAAATTGATCAATTCAAGTTTTTTATAACAGAATTGATCAAATTCAAAATTCAAGTTTCAAATTACATATTGCCAACAGTTAGGTATCATTTGTGATATTATCCTTAAAATCATTAGTGAGTTAGTTATATAAAATCATTAAATCCTATGATAGAAAATATTCCAAAAAATATTTATAAGTTATAACTATCACACTCAAAATAGGGGCCTAATAGGATCGCCCTATAGTTATCATATTTATATATAACATCTTTATGTAAACTCACTTAAGGAATCCGATTGTCCTTAGTCTGTCAAGATTGCAGAGAATCGGTATCCCTTACCAAATAATAAAAATTGGGTTTCAATCTACATAATACAAAGTCTCAATTGTTTATACAATTGACTAATGTACATTCTAAGTTTAATATAATCTATATTTCTATCTTCAATAAAACTTGATGGAAAACTACTCTTTACATATTCCTAACCCAATCTCAGTTAGCATTATTCTTGCATAAAAATTGTTGGGGGTAGGGGAGGGGGTGAGCAAAACCACGGCTTAGTAAGATAACTGACCATCTGCACATCAAACAATAACAAACAAGTTTAATGAGTAAGCATATGCAATGCAACAATCAACCATCTATACAAATACAAGATTAGATAATCCAGAATCTAAATAGAATGTAGATTTACTCC
This sequence comes from Combretum micranthum, assembly GCA_024138025.1. Taxonomy (NCBI): domain Eukaryota; kingdom Viridiplantae; phylum Streptophyta; class Magnoliopsida; order Myrtales; family Combretaceae; genus Combretum; species Combretum micranthum. The sequence continues at coordinate 233,053 of JAMXBD010001827.1, read as the reverse complement.
TCTCGTCGAGGTTGGAAGGAAACCATGATGAGTGATATCATGCCCGAAGATTAGAGAACCAAGGAAGAATGGGTACCATACACTCTCACAAATTAATTTAAAAATTTTCACTCTTAACCTTAGACCAAAGAAACTCTACTAAGTATTAGCCCTTTCATGTCAATACCACGAGCGGTGTTCCTTTGGTACCAGCTTAGTTCCCCTAGAACTAAACAAAGTAATGAATCTTGCATAGAACTAATAGCTTTCCCTAGAAAAATTACGCATTACTAGAGAACATAAATGCTAATATGTAGCAAGGTCACTACTTCTTATAATGCAATATATGCAAATTATGCAATGCATGTCCATTTTCATTTTGGTACCAATAGTTTTTTAGTCAGATTTAAGGTGATCATACAATTCATAACAAACATCAACATGCTTCATATAAGTAATTATAATACAATAGAATTATCACTTACATCATGATATTTTGGCAATCAAACATACACCAAGCATTATATAGTATACCCAATCCCACATGTATATCAGTTTAATATATTATTACAAATGCAGCTATACTACAAGCACAAACAATATGATAAGGTCAAAGTTACTCACTTGCTCATACTACCTAATTTAATAATCAACTAGAAAGTCTTCAACAGTATCAAAATCCCTATTGAGATGAGTAGAAATATTCATCAATAAAACATAAATTATATAACTAAATTCCTATGAGTGCTTAAGTGTCCTAAATTGATATTTGATTTAATTTCTATTATAGTATTGGTCTTTTGGGTAATGATCCATGGTAACATATATTTATTATTTAATATTTATTTTCATTTTACTTTCTTTATCTTAATTGATATCTACATTTTTATTTAAAGTGTTTTTTCCTCATCCTTTTATTAACTTCGATATCCTTTCGCAGTAGATTATTTATTTATTTATTATTTCTTCGTTTGTCTAGCTTATCTGTCTTTTAAGTTATTTTTTTATTACTTTAGGTCATATTCTAGTATCTAGTCCTTTAAAAAATTCCTTTAATATATTTGTAGGCTAATGGACTTAGACTTATATATATATATATCAAATGTATATTAAGCTTTATTAAATTTAAATATATATATATATATATATATGCTATGTCATGAAGCCAAAGGAATAGAAGAAGACCATCACATTTACAAGATTTTATTACTTAGATACAACAAGAAAGAATAACGAAACATACACATAGTACTTGTTTCTTTTACTTGTAAAAGTAGAACACTTTAAAGGACAGCTAGTACATCATAACGGAAAAACATATATAGTATCTATCCTCTTGCATGTATAAGTAAAATAGCTGGCAACTTGATACAAGCACAAATTGGTATTGTAACAGATTACAAATTGTGTAACTCACAATCAAATATAAATAGAGAGATACAATAGATACAAAAAGGAGGATTTTACCCAGAAAATAGCAAGTTTCTTAAGGAGCCTCTCGAAGCTTGAATTCCAGTTTCGTTTCTAGCATTCCCTTTTTTTTTTTTTTTTTACCTTGCAAAAGATAACACACAAGTAGTTAGTAAAACAAATAAACAAAGATTGAAACTTGACTTGAGTTAAGAAGATTTGATAGATAAAGTTTAAAAACCATAATTTTTCAAGAACTATCGAGAGAAAAGAATACGGAGAGCACTTACATTTGTGAGGAAATGCTGTTAGAAGAGAGAGAAGATCACAAGAGTATTTTCTAGGTTTTTTCTTCCACTTGGATATTATTTTTAATGGACCGGGCCTTGATTGGGCTTAACAATTGGTGCTTTCATTGAGTTTGATTTCCATTGCTACCATGGTTGATGGCACTCGTGGTTTTTCTCAACTCAAAGAAGATCTTCAATCTCATGAAAGTAAGATCCTTTCACTTAAGTCTAAACTGATAGATCGTTGGCTGATATGAATCAAGTTTTACAATTTGTTAAATTGCAACTGAGAATCAGACTAATCCGAATCCTAATTCTACTATTAGTTCATCATTTTCTTTAGAGGGACATTCGAATACTGTGGAGTCTCAATATTCTTACATGAAGAATATGAAATTGATTTACCAAAGTTTTCTAGGGATAACCCTTTGTCATGGATTTTTAAAGCAACCAATTTTTTGATTTACAAAACATTCCTAACCCTGAATGATTGAAAATTGCATCTTTTGCAACGGAGGATGATGCTACTAATTGGTATCAATGGTTATATAGGAGAGGGTTGTTATCTACTTGGCCATTTTTTTGGAAGCTATGGAACATCGTTTTGGTCCTTCTATGTATGAGGATCACAGGGCAAGCTTTCAAAATTGGTTAAATTGGCACTATGTCTGAATAACAACATGTTTTGAATCCTTATCAACATGTTACTAGTTTATCTGAAAGTTTTCTAATGAGTTACTTTATTTTAAGGTTAAAATCTATATTTCAATAAGAAGTGTTATTTATTCAACCTACTGGTTTCATTCAAGCTATGAGCCTTGCCAAAATTTTTGAGTCTAAATTACACACACTTTACCTTATCAACTTTATCCTATATACCTCCTGTAAGCCTCATTTTCTTAGCAACCTAAATTCGGTTTCAAAATTTGGAGCGGAACTGAAACCAAAAGAATACTCTAGTACTAGATGGATTGGGAAACCTAAGTCCGGTAATCTCGAGAACGAAACCCCAAAACAAGTGAAATGATTTAACTCAAGAATATACCTTAAATAATTTGTCAAAACATAAAATTTCATATCTCAGAACATTCAATCGTTTCGAACCCGATCGGGATCTATTCTCGAAAATCGGTCCCGAGACTGGAAATAGAAAACTAATATGTAAGACTCGCTAGAACCGAAATTTAATAAGGAATTAAAAAATATAATTATAATAATTTTTTAGTTATAAAAATTACAATTATAGCCTTTTATCGTATTTTCATTACTACCGGTAATTTAATTGTCTAATCAACTTTTTCATTTCTTTCATACTATTCACTAAGTACAACCACTCATACCCTATTCTTACATCCTTACAACCTATTCTATAATTCACATCATTTTCTTATTTTCTTTTCCAATACAACTTTTACTACTTAAATTACTTATTAAATTTGAATTTCATTACACAAATTAAATCAACACATCTCCCTCTCTCTCCCACCAAAACCGGCGTGACCCCTATTACACATGCCCACAATTTGTTTTATTTTTCTTCTATTAAATAATCACCAAAAACCCTAATTATTTTCCTATATAAATCTTTTTCACCTTTCACTTTTTCATTTTCTCTCATTTCCGACAAAATCAACTTTTGGAAAGTCTTTTTTCTCTCCCTCTCCTCCCTCCTTTGCTGTGAGCTTCCTCCCCCCCCCCCCCCCCCCCCCCCCCCCCCCCCCCCCCCCCCCCCCCCCCCCCCCCACGCACACACGCACACACACACAAAATTTTTTTCTTCAAGTTTCTTACTCTAAACACTAAATAGGTAATAGATCTTGACCCTACCATAATAAAAACATATAATGGTAAAGTCATACATGTGTGGTTCCACAAAAAATCCCCATGATCTTTATTCTAGGGATGTGGAAACACTAGAGCATGATATCGTTGCCATCACAATGTGTAGATCTTGTTATTTAAGTTGAGTTACTAGTATTTTGCTATATTATTGTTATATGTTGCTCTTATAGAAATTTTGTGCATATATTTTTATTATTACTCATATCTACATATTATTTATATTGCATTTGCAACCATGACATGAGTAGTATAGTAGATCTACTTGTTAGAGTACTTAAATGCCATAGTTACTTGTCTTACATACATAAAAGATTTCCAATATGATAGTCTTAATAAAGGTGTTGTCAAAACTCAAGATCTATTTTGTTTCTATCAAAAAGTGATTTTTCAAATTCGGATATTGAGAGATAACAATTTAGAAAACCTATTTTCCAACTCCAAAATGAAGATCTTACATGTAAAATGAAGGGCTTAGGTGATAGGTATCATAAAGGAGTGATTTTTATAAGTTGCTCTTAGTTTTACTAAAAGAAATTTTCAAAACAAGAAAATGGATATAAAAGACAAGTTGGAACTTGTTTCAACCCCAACAAAAGTTTAAAATTTGTAACTAGGGTAAAAGGCTAAGGACACACCTAATTTCCTACCTTAAAACAAGAATTTTATTAATTTAATGGAAGCCTTAGGGGGTATGTTTGATTATGACTTAATTTTAGAAAGGTTAAATAAGTTTTACCTAAGAAATAATCTCAAAAACAAGTTTTAAAAGTCGGATCTAAAAATGACCCCTATTTAAACACCTATTTCCAAATGCCAAAAAGAAGATTTTAATAGAAAAATAGAAGCCTTAGGAGATAGATGTAATAAAGACTTGATTTTGATAAGAGTAAATGTATTTTATCAAAGTATAAACCTAACACAAAGAAAAGGTTTTTCAAACATGGGTTAAACAATATTTTCATTTCCTAAAATTATGTAAAGTTCGTCACTAGGAAAAACCCATATTTAAACACCTACTTTCCAAACTTTTAAATGAAGAATTTTATTAAGGTGATGCAGGTATTTGGTATATAGGACATCAAGGCTTTATCCTAGTAAAATTTTTGATGATTTTCAAACAGATGAAGCTAGTTTTTTCAAACAAGTGTTCTTGACATTGTTGCAAAGTAAAGTTTTCCAAAAATCCTTTTTAACCAAAAATCATTAAGGAAATACATGTAGATAGCTTATATCATGTCATTCACGATAATAACTTGTAGATAATACATGCACATATAATATACTTGGTAGAAATAATGCAAATTTTACAAAACAATTTCGGAAATGCAAGTTTTAGCTTCAGATCAGATCTGATCCGAGCATTCCAAAACCTAAAATTTTTCAAAACTTAAGAATAACATCATAAATTGATAAATCTTTCGAAGTAGATAGAAATTGATAGCTTATTTGCGAAATTCCGAGTTAAAATGACCAAGTTATGGCCGTTTAAAGTTAGAATTTCCATCTATCACAAAATTACGTACTCAAGAGTTTTTATTTAATAAGTCGGAATGTATTGTATGAAATACTCATTTGGGTATTTCTTTCGTTTAGGTGATTTTGAATTGGGGCAAGATTCTTGTTTTTGGATCGCTACCATTAGAGACCGGTGTCTATAGTTGAGTGAGTTCACTTTTCCTATATTTCATGCTTATGATTACTTGTAATGATAGTGGCATTAGATCTAGGACAAGATAAAATTGGAATGTGCATGTGATTTTTGCTTGGTTGAATTGGTGATAAGAATATCAAAATGGAGTTGTTTATAAATATTTGTATGATTATATAGAATTGGAGTGTCTGAAATATGTATGATCGCCTATAATTCACTTAAATAATATGCCATGATCTTATAATTAAATTGTCCACGCATAAAATATGTTGAGTGATATTACATTTGTTATTATACCTTTGTGGGAAGAAGGCATAATAGCTAGGCAACGAGTGGGTCTAAAAACTCGAATGTTCGCGTGGAAGGGCCTGAATTAAAATGGAAGTGGAGTAGTAACCTGAATCAACCACTATATAAATGAGAAAAATTGAAATCTACGGTCGCTGTTTGGGCTTGAAACACCTAACCTCGAATGGATGGCGTAAATGCATTCAAATAGGACTCTTGGAAAGTCTTATGTATTGTATGCTCATGTGCTTGTGCATTTCATATGATTCTTTAATATAACTTGCTTGCCCTACTATTTGATAAAGTATTTAATTTGGAAGTGTAACTTACTAAGCTAGCGTAGATTGCACCTTTTTGATGATGTTTCCATACATATGGTTACGTCCCTGGACTTGGCCAAATCAGGTAATGTGAAGTTAGGAGTTTTTTCTTTAGAAGTTTATGATTAGCTTTGTATAGTCTTTCACAGAGAACCCTAAACGCTCGTGATGTTGTTAAAGCTAATATCTGGACTTTTTGTTTAGTAGGGGAATGCCCTGTAGTATTTGTATGTGATCTTGAGATATCTGTAGCTTATGCTTTTATGCTTACTTTATCAAGTTGAACTATCTATCTCCAAATGCATATTATTCTATTGTCGTGAGGGAACACCTTACATCTAATACAAGACTTACTGTGGTAGTGATTCTTGAGTCTTGTTTAGCATGTGATAGACTATTACGTTTAGGGTACCTTTTGGGGCGTGACAATTTAAGTTGGTATCGGAGCAACATGAGTGTAAAGCATGGCAATAGAATTTAAAAACTTAAAAAATGTGGAAATAAATAAATCTTAGGGTAAGATTGAAGTTAAAGATTGAATCTAACTAGAAATATTTTCTTGGTATAGATATCTCTAGGTGAAACCCGGAAAGAGCCAGAATGTTTCTAAAAGGGACCGGTGAAACATTCATGGATTACAGGTTGAGACTGAGAACTTTATGTGAGGATTTCGCTTTGGCCGAGAGACCTAGGACTTATGAGAAATGTACGTGATCTATAAAAGAGGCCTTAGGTATACTCGATGGGAAAAGGGTAGTTGATCAGATTAGGTATGATCCAATTAGGAGGAAAAGATGGTCAATGTTGGAAACAATCTATGATGTAGAGAGAATCATGGTAGATTACGGGAATGAACTAATGTTGAGGGAGGCCACTTTTATCTTGAAAAAGGAAGATATCCCCCCTACCTTGACTTTCGAGTATGGAGGAGCATTGGACCTTTGTATGTGTATGCCCACAATGACTTGATGACCCATAGGGAATGACTTGAGGCGACACAAACAATCATTTCTATTGGCAAGGAATATATTTGGACATTTTTTTCGACACCTATAGAAATTTAGGCTCCACCTCCTAGTGAAGTAGGCATACAATTTGGGAGTGTCCCAGTAGAGGTAAACAATGATGAGGATGAAAATGAGGAGCAAGAGGACCCTGAGGAAGACCCAAACTGGATAGATGAGGCAGAAAATAGAACAGCTCAACCAGCTAGAATTGAGGAAGATCTAGGCAACGAACCAAACTCACCTAATCTGGATTTTGATCAAGATTTGCAAATCCCGGATAGCCACAGGATATAACCTGAATATGATCTTAGTCTGTGGAGGGACATATATGTATTTGGAGAAGGCCCGAGAGTGACAAGTGAAACACTCGTTGATCCTATAGAGAATGAAAATTCTGAAGATGTCATGATAAGGGAAGCCCAAGAGAATGATGGGAGGAATTTGGAGGAAACTAGAGAGGAGATGATAAGAGAAGAGGATAGAGAGATGCAAGATAGGGTCGAAGAAGAAGAAGAAGAAGAAGAGGAAGAGGAGGAGCCCGAGCGAGAGGAACAAACTTGGCCACCTAGAAAGAATAGGATAACAGTGAGAGAGTATTTGAGCCTATTTTTTAGGAGGGATGATGGAAGTTCTTCTAGTAGAGATCTTCCTCCGACCCTTACCCTAGGAGACTCCTAAGAGAGAAGAAAGTAGTGATGGCGAGCATGACCCGCAATAGTCCAACCAAAAATTTTGTAATAGGCAATGAGGGATGCCGAGTTGCCTTAGTGATGTCTTTAGGCAGTTCTAGTGCGTTATGTCTTTCGTTTCTTGTCTTATGTGTTTCCTTCTCGGCTTAGCAAGAAATTGTACCTTTGATAGGTCTAAATCAGTCAAGTAGCATGGTTTCATGTTTCAGTAAGCATAATGTAAGAGACTTGACCGAATTTATGACCTCGGTATGATCTAATGAAATTTAATATGTACTTATTTAAAGAAGGAAGTTTCATTTTCTTAACAAATGATATAAACAAGTATGCAGCTAATAAGGAACATCATACACAATATGCTCTTAGGAAACCGTAATTAATAACGATATACATGCATATCATTGCACCCATTGCATCAATATGTTTGATTTCTTTTGCTTGATTTTATAAATTGAGTTATGATTTCTATTCTACAATTTAATATTACCAAATTTTGTTGATTTAGATTGCATGATTTTAAATTATTATGACTTATTGAAATTTTGATTGATTACTTGATCTCCGCGAATTACAATTAAGTGTTTGAGGGATAACTTAAAGAAATTCTTAAAGTTTACATAGCAACACACAAATAGGTGAATCCAAGGAAATCGAAATCATGAACAAGGACATTCCTCGATAAAAGAAACTAACCAACCTGCTTTACCCCAACAAAACCAAAAAATAGCACTTTGGAACCAGCAGATAGGCTTTATAAATACAATTGAACAACTAGCTAATCTTCTAAACACATTCATCTAAAATCCAAACCAAAGCAAAACCTAAATCAAAGCCAATGTGTGCAGGATTCCACATCACCACCACCGCCACTTTATCCAAGAACCCATCAAAGCTCTTTACCATACTTCATAAAGAGTAACTGGTGTTTTCATAGAGCCCTTGGTAAACCCAATGAAGCCGAGAATTGGTTGGCTTAAATAGAGAAATCTTTTGTGGCATAAGAGATTCCACCATACCTCCAGTGGATTATGGGATGTACATGCACAGTTACAATGCTAGAATATAGTGGAGATCAAGGAGAAGGAGTCGATGCCTTCGATCACTTGAGAAGCTTTTGTTAGAAGTTTCTGGAAAACTAATTCCCTTCTAGTTGGAGGATGAGACATAGTGCAAAACTTCTGCATGTAAAGCAAAGAGGTAGAATGGTTGAGCAAGGTGAAAGTGAGTCCACTCACCTTCTACAATATATACCCGAACCTTTCAGAGATAGCGAAGAACTGAAAAGACAAGAGTTCTTTGGAGGTCTAGATAAAGACCTAAGAATTAAGTTGGAAGAACTCGGAATGAAAGTTAATCTAGAGATTGTGGAAAAAGGCTTGGATAATTGAAGGAGCAAGAAAAAGGAAATCTAAAATGATAGGAAAAGAAAGATTTTGAGAAAAGTCCATATGATATCTCAAGTTCAAAATCCAAAGACGAGATGTAAGTTTCACTATGGATTTCGAGAAAGTGAGAGTGTAAAGCCCAGCCCAACAAAGGGCGAGAGTAAGAGTAGGAGTCGTGCCGTGCCATCCAGGCACGGAATGAGACTCTACAATTTTGAAGAATAGTGGAAGATAGAAAAAGAAGATGGTGATGAGATGGAATTGGTAGCCCTAGACCAAGGTAAAGAGTATGATGCCGGTTTAGTCACTGGGCATATACTACTAAATAGATGTGAGGCTTATGTGTTGTTCTATACTGGGGCAGCACACTCGTTCCTCACTGCTAGTCTGGCAAGGTAGCTCGAATTACCAATGGTCGCCACCACCTCTAGCCTACGAATCAAGACACCCATAGGTAATGTTGTGTTGACTCAGGAGACGTCAAAAGATTGTCAATTGGAAATACAAGGACACCCCTTTAAAAAGGTAAGCTGATAGTGTTAGAGGTGAGTAAGTACGAAGTCATTCCCAGTGTGAGCTGGTTAACCCTGGTTTAAGCTATTGTGGATTATTGAAAGAAGATAGTAAGCTTTAGTGAGCAATATAGGAAAAATGTGAAGTTGTTGGAGAAACCCCAATCCCCAGAGAGAATGGATTAAGTTCTTTTGAGATAACGATCGAGGATGAAAACATAATGCCCATTAAGGATACCTTTGATAAGGAAGAATTACGGGAAAATGAAAGATATACCTGTTCTGTATGAGTACTTAGATGTATTCCCAATATATTACCTAAGTTAACCCAGAAGATAGAGATTGATTTTGGAAGTTGATTGGGCCCCGCATACATAACCGATATCAAAGGAACCTTACCAGATGGCGCCGGTGGAGCCGAAGGAGTTGAAAGTTCAGTTACAAAAGCAGTTGGATCGAAAGTTCATAAGGCTTAGTGTGTTGCCATAGAATGCACTCGTTTTGTCTGTGAAGACGAAAAATGAATCTTTGAGGCTATGTATCGACTATCGTAAACTCAATGAGTTACAGTCAAGAATAGGTACCCTTTTCCTAGGATTGATGATCTATTCGATCAATTACAAAGAGCACGCGTTTTTTGCACATTGACTTACGCTCTGAGTATCACCAATTAAGGATAAAACCCGAGAAATGTGCCAAGAATAGCTTTTTGTACTAGATATGGGCACCATGAATTTTTGGTGATGTCTTTTGATTTAATTAATGCACCAGCTACATTCATGGATCTCACGAATAGAGTTTATAAACCACTCTTGGATAATTATGTAATATTCTTCATCGATGACTTTATGATCTGCTCAAAGAGTAAGAAGCAACATAAGGAACATCTTAGGATTGCACTGCAAGCTCTAAGAGAAAATGAGTTGTACGCCAAACTGTCTAAGTATGACTTTTGGCTAGATTGGATATCCTTCTAGGACATGTTGCGTCGAGAAAAGGTACCTTGGTCGACCCGAGAAGATCACAGTTGTTGTGGATTGGAAACAACCACAAATTGTAACTAGAATAAGAATCTTTTGGGATTAGTTGGTTATTGTCACAAGATTGTAAAGGATTTTTCGAATATAGCTAACCCATTGACTAAGTTAACGTAGAAGAATGAGAAATTGTATGGATGGAAGCAGAAGTAAAGTTTCCAAGAAGTAAAAAAACGGCGAGTATCGGCACCAATGTAGGTTTTGCCAGAACAGGAGAAATCTTATATGGTGCATAGTGATGCTTCAGGGAATAGCCTTGGATGTGTATTGATACAGGAAGGAAAAGTCATTGCTTATGATTTTCGACAATTGGGACCACTTGAGCAGAACAACCCTACGCATGATTTAGAGTCAACCACGGTTGTCCTGCTTTGAAACTTTGGAAGATTACGATTTGAGAATTAACTATTGTACGGGAAGGGTAAATGTAGTTGCAGACACTCTAAGCTGGGAAAAGTTAGGAAGAAGTGACTGCATTAACCATAAGCCAAAAAGAACTAACAAGATAATTTGAGGAATTGAGGATTTATTTCACTAGACAAGGTGTAGAATTAGGGACGACCAGTTTGGTATTGGAACCGACCTTGGTTAAGAAAATCAAGGGGGCTAAAAAAATATGATGAAGTAATGCAGAAACTTAAGAAGGAAGTTCTGGAAGAAAACTACTTTCATCATGTAATAGATGAGGAGGATGGGTCAGAATGAAAGGATGGCTATAGGTGCCAGAGAATGAGGAGTTGAGGAAGGAAATTTTAAGTAAATTCACAATTTCGGCTACACTATACACCCCGGAGGTACCAAAAATGTATCAAGATGTGAAAAGCCACTACTAGTAGGACGGTATGAAGGGGGATATAGCCAAGTGTGTCATGGAATGTAAGGCTTGCCAACAAGTGAAGGTAGAACATAAAAGATCAGGTAGAACGTTAAGGCCTTTGCCTATCCCTAAATGGAAATGGGATCAGACATCCATGGATTTTGTGTGAGCTTACCCTAAAGAATTTAAAAGGTTGTGATGCAATATGAATGATTGTGGATTGATTAACCAAGTTGGCACCTTTTTTGCCAATCAACATCACATACCATATGGATAAGCTAGCCAAGTTCTACATTCGAGGAATAGTGCGGCTACATGGTGTACCCATGAGAATTATATCAGATCGAGACCTAAGGTTCATAACTTCTAGACAGTTTTATGAAAGAGTTTAGGTAGAAAGATATATTTTAGCACTACCTATCACCCTCAGACTGATGGACAGTCTAAGTGGACAACCCAAACCCTAAAAGGCATGTTGAGAATATGTGTTTTGGAATTCAAGGAAAGCTGGAGAAATTATGTACCACCAATTGAGTTTGCTTGCAATAACAGCTATCACTCGACCATTCACATGCCACCCTATGAAGCCTTGAATAGACGGTATCATAGGACACCTCTGTTTTGGGATAACATAGAGAAGCTTATTACTGGGTCGAGTTTAAGACAAAAGGGCGGCTAATAAAGTGAGAACGACACAGCAAAAGAAGGAAGAAACTCGAGACAAACGAAGTAGTTAGGCAGATATGAAGAGAAGAGTTCTCGAATTTCAAGTGGGCGATCATGTGTACTTAAAGGTGAATCAAATTAAGAGTATACAAAGATGACGTGCACAGGGGAAGTTGAGCCTGAGATACATTGGACCCTTCGAGATACTGGAAAGAGTTGTAGATTTGGAAAATCGGTTGGCCCTGCACCTAAATCCATCAGGAACGCATCATGTGTTCTATGTTTCGGTGCTAAGGAAATATGTACCAGATCCGAAAAGAATCACGGGATTGGAACCCTTTCAGTTAAAAGAAACCTCACCCACGAGGAACATCTAATGCAAGTCTTGAATGCGAACACGCAAAGGTTGCGTAACAAAGAAATTCGGTAAGTGAATGTATTATAGTAGAACCGCGCATTTGAAGAGGCAACTTGAGAGACTAAAGAGAAAATTCGAAGACAGTATTCCGAGTTGTTTCAAAAAGGGATAAATAAGTTTCAGTTTTGAGGACAAAACTCTATTTAAGGGGGATAGGTCGTAAGCCCTCATTTTCTTAGCAACCTGAATTAGGTTTCAGAATTTGGAGCCGGGAACCAAAACCCTAAAAGAATACTCTAGAACCAGATGGATCAGGAAACCCTAAGTCCGGCAATCCTGAGAACGAAACCTCAGAACAATTGAAATGAGTTAACTCAAGAATATGACCCTAAATAATTTATCAAAACATAAAATTTCAAATCTCAGAACAATTAAATCATTTCGAACCCGATCGGGATCTGTTCTCGAAAACTGGTTCCCGGGATTCAGAAATAGAAAAATAATATATAGGACTCGTTAGAATCGAAATTTAATAAGGAATTCAAAAATATAATTATAATAATTTTTCGAATTATAAAAATTACAGTTATAGCTTTTTATTGTATTTTCCTAGTAATTTAATTGTTTAATTAACTTTTTGATTTCTTTCACACTATTCACCAAGTACAACCACTCATACCATATTCTTACATTCTTACAACCTATTCTTACAATTCACATCATTTTCCTTACATTTTCTTTTCCAATATAACTTTTACTACTTAAATTAATTATTAAATTTGAATTTCATTATACAAATTAAATCAACACATCTCCCTCTCTCTCCTCTCACCAAAACCGGCATGATCCCCGTTACACATGCCCAGAATTTGTTTTATTTTTTTTCTATCAAATAATCACACAAAACCCTAATTATATTCCTATATAATATCTATTTCACCTTGTACTTTTTCACTTTCTCTCATTTCTCACAAAATCAACTTTTGGGAAGTCTTTTTCTCTCCCTCTCCCCCCTCTTTTGCCGTGAGCTTCCTCTCCCACCCACCCACACACACAAAATTTTTTTCTTCAAGTTTTCTTACTCCAAAAACTAAATAGGTAATAGATCTTGACCTTACCACAATAAAAACATGTAATGGCAAGGTCATACATGTGTGGTTCCACCAAAAATCCCCATGAGCTTTATGCTAGGGATGTGGAAACACTAGAGCATGATATCGTTGCCATCACAACGTATAGATCTTGTTATTTAAGTTGAATTACTAGTATTTTGCTATATTATTGTTATATATTTCTCTTATAGAAATTTTGTGCATATATTTTTATTATTACTCTCATCTAAATATTGTTTATATTGCATTTGCTACCATGACATGAGTAGTATAGTAGATCTACTTGTTAGAATACTTAAATTCCATAGTTACTTGTCTTACATAAATAAAAGATTTGCAATATGATAGTCTTAATAAAGGTGTTGCCAAAACTTAAGATCTATTTTGTTTCTATCAAAAAGTGATTTTTGAAATTCGGATCTTGAGAGATAACCATTTATAAAACCTATTTTCTAACTCCAAAATGAAGATCTTATATGTAAAATGAAGGGCTTAGGTGATAGGTATCATAAAGGAGTGATTTTTATAAGTTGATCTTAGTTTTACTAAAAGAAATTGTGAAACCAAGAGAAAACAGTTATAAAAGACAAGTTGGAACTTGTTTCAACCCCAACAAAAGTTTAAAATTCGTAACTAGGGTGAAAGGCTAAGGAAACACCTAATTTCCAACCCTAAAACAAGAGTTTTATTAAAGAAATGGAAGCATTAGGAGTATGTTTGATTATGACTTAATTTTAGAAAGGTTAAATGAGTTTTACACAAGAAATAATCTCAAAAACAAGTTTCAAAATTCGGATCTAAAAATGACCCCATTTAAACATCTATTTCCAAATGCCAAAATGAAGATTTAAATAGAAAAATAGAAGCCTTAGGGATAAATGTAATAAAGACTTAATTTTGATAAGAGTGAATGTATTTTATCAAAGTATAAACCTAACACAAAGGAAAGGTTTTCAAACTTGGATCAAACAATATTTTCATTTCCTAAAATTATGTAAAATTCATCACTTAGAAAAACCCATATTTAAACACCTACTTTCTAACTTTTAAATGAATAATTTTATTAAGGTAATGAAGGTATTAGGTATATAGGATATCGAGGCTTTATCCTAGTAAAATTTTGGATGATTTTCAAAGAGATGAAGCTAGTTTTCTCAAACAATTGTTCTTGACATTGTTGCAAAGTAAAAGTTTTCCAAAAGTTCTTTTTAACCAAAAATCATTAAGGAAATACATATAGATAGCTCATATCATTTCATTTACGAAAATAACTTGTAGATAGTACATGCACATATAATATACTTGGTACAAATAATGCAAATTTCACAAAACAATTTTGGAAATGCAAGTTTTAACTTCTGATCAGATCTAATTCGAGCATTCTAAGACCTAAACGTTTTCAAAACTTGAGAATAACATCATAAATAAGTCTTTTGAAGTAGATAGAAATCAATACCTTATTTGCGAAATTCTGAGTTAAAATGATCAAGTTATGGCCGTTTTAAGTTGGAATTTCCATCTACCACGAAAATTATGAACTCAAGAGTTTTTATTTAATAAGTTAGAATTAGTTATGATATGAAATACTCATTTGGATATTTCTTTTGTTTATGTAATTTTGAATCGGGGGAAAATTCTTGTTCCTGGATCGCTACCATTAAAGACCGGTGTCTATGGCTGAGTGAGTTCACTTTTCCTATATTCCATGCTTATGATTGTACTTGTAATGATGGTGGCATTAGATCTAGGACAAGATAAAATTGGAATGTCCATGTGATTTTTCCTTGATTGAATTGATGATAAGAATATCGAAATGGGAGTTGTTATAAATATTTGTATGATTAGTAGAGAATTGAAGTGTCTGAAATATCTATGATCG
The DNA here is from genome assembly GCA_024138025.1 of Combretum micranthum. Classification (NCBI taxonomy): domain Eukaryota; kingdom Viridiplantae; phylum Streptophyta; class Magnoliopsida; order Myrtales; family Combretaceae; genus Combretum; species Combretum micranthum. Next base: position 217,811 of record JAMXBD010001827.1, on the reverse strand, counting down.
CCTATAATTCACTTAAATAATATGCCATGATCTTATAATTAAATTATCCATAAATAACATATGTTAAGTCACATTACATTTGTTATTATACCTTTGTGGGAAGAAGGCATAATAGCTAGGCAACGAGTGGGTCTGAAAACTCGAATGTTCGTGTGGAAGGGTCTGAATTAAAATGGAAGTGGAGTAGGCACTTGAATCAACTACAAAATTAATGAGTGGGTGGCCACTTGAATCAACCACTATATAAATAAGAAAAATTGAAATCTATGGTTACCGTATGGGCCTGAAACACCTAACCCCGAATGGAGGGCATAAATCTATTCAACATGGGACTCTTGGAAAGTCTTATGTATTGTATGCTCACGTGCTTGTGCATTTCATATGATTGTTTAATATATCTTGCTTGCCCTATTGTTTGATAAAGTATTTATTTTGGAAGTGGAACTCACTAAGATAGCGTAGCTTATGCTCTCATAGCTTCTTTTTGATGTAGTTTCTATACGTATGGCCGCGTCCCCGGACTTGGTCAAATTAGGTAATGTGAAGTTAGGAGTTTTTCTCTTAGAAGTTTATGATTAGCTTTGTATAGTCTTTCATAGAGAACCCTAAATGCTCAGGATGTTGTTAAAAGCTAATATCTGGACTTTTTGTTTAGTAGGGGAATGCCCCGTAATATTTTGTATCTAATCTTGAGATATCTGTGGTTTATGCTTTTATGCTTACTTTATCAGGTTGAACTATCTATCTCCAAATGCATAAGTATTTTATTGTCTTAAGAGAACGCCTTGCATCTAATACAAAACTTTTGGAATGATTGTGGTAGTGATTCTTAAATCTCGTTTAGCTTGCGGCAGACTGTTACGTTTAGGATACCTTTTGGGGCATGACACCTCCCCCCTATAGTCATACTTTCTCTAAAACCATTATTTCATCCACTTAGACACCTCCTATTTCCATTAAACCTAAATTTTTTCTTTCCAAATCCCATTTTTCTTCATCCTCGTCTTCCTCCATGACTGCCTCTAGTACTATCCCTAAGAAAACCTTACCTTTTAAAAGATTATCTCCTGCTGAAATGGCCCTTCGAAGAGACAAGGGTCTTTGTTTTAATTGTGATGAGGAATTTAACAAGGACCATATTTGTAAAGCCAAATTTCTTATGATTATATAGTCTGATAATGATGAGAGTGATTTGGCACAACAAGATTTAGTGTCTCATGACTCTATTGATACTCCTATTGAGATTAGTTATCACTCTTTGTCTGGTGCTCAAGCCCTTCGAACTCTTCACTTAGAGGGCAAAATTAGACGATAGTTAGTTTCTATTTTAGTTGATTCAGGAAGTATTCGCAATTTCATACAGCTTCATGTCGCTTGACAATTACATTTGCCTATATTAGCAACTTCTTCATTTAAAGTGATGATTGGTAATAGGGAATCTTTGACTTGTGTAGGTTTTTGTGAGAAAGTTCCTTTACTTTTGGGGCAATGTCAACTTGATGTTGATTTATTGTTTTTCCTATTCAGGGTGCAAATTTGGTTTTAGGCATTCAGTGGCTTCAGACCTTAGGGCCTATCACTATGAACTATGCTCATCTTACTATGGATTTCATGTTAAACAGTCATCTAGTTTATTTATAGGGAATTTCTTCTCTTTTTCCTAAACGAATTGAGTCTCCTCAATTAACCATATTGATCAAATTTGATCAGATTGCTGGTTTGTTAAATTTAGTGGCTTAGACAGATCATTGACTTATTAATACCACCTGCAATAACTCTATTGAGGAGCTATTGGGTAGATTTCACAGTGTTTTAGAGACTCCATCAACATGGCCCCCACTACGTGATGTTCAACATCGTATCCATTTGAAGAATGTATCACAGCCCATTAATGTCAGACCCTACTTTTATCCATATTATCAAAAAGGAGAAATTGAAAAGATGGTTCAGGAATTGTTGGATTCTAGAATTATATGGCCTAGGACCAGTCCGTCTTCATCACCAGTCTTATTGGTTAAAAAGAAAGATGGCTCATGGTGATTCTGTGTTGATTATACTATATGGGATAAGTTTCTAATAGCTACTATGGATGAGCTTTTGGATGAACTATTTGGAGTGGTTATTTTCTCTAAGTTGGATTTGTGTGCTAGTTATCACCAAATTTGCATGTCTCCTACCGATATACATAAAATGACCTTTCGTACTCACGAAGGCCATTATGGATTTTTCGTTATGCTATTTGGCTTATCCAATGCTCCTTCTACATTTCAATCTGTGATGATTAGCATTTTTAAGCCCTATTTGAGGACATTCATCGTTGTTTTTTTTTATATCCTCATTTATAGTAAATCTCTTTTTGACCATCTGAGTCATTTAGAGACTGCTCTAACTTGCCTCCAAGAACATTAGTTTTACCTAAAGTATAGTAAATGTCTTTTTGACTAATCTAAAGTTGATTATTTGGGTTACTTTATTTCTGCTAAAGGTGTTAATCTTGATCGTTCTAAGGTTCAGGCGATTCAAGACTGGCCTACACTAATCAATCCTACTTAATTAAGAGGATTTTTAGGACTCACTGGATATTATAGGAGCTTTGTGCAGCATTATGCTAATATTGCTGCACCTCTCACCAATTTACTTAAGAAAGATGCTTATGCTTGGAATTCTCAGGCTGAATCAGCTTTTTCAAAGCTTGAACATGCTCTCATGACCACTTCAGTTTAGCATTACCTGATTTTACTCAGACTTCTATTGTGGATGCTGATGCCTCACGAGTAGGTATGGGTGCTATATTACATCAAGGATCTCATTCCATTGCTTTCTTTAGCAAGAAATTTTCATTCCAAATGCAAAATCTAGTACTTATGTGCGTGAGATGGTAGCTTTGGTAGAGACAGTTAAGAAATGGAGACATTACTTGTTGGGTAGGCATTTCATTATCCGGATAGATCATAAGAGTTTGAAAGAAATTCTTTCTGAAACTATTCAGATACCTGAACAACAGCATTACTTTGTGAAACTTTTGGGCTATGATTATGAGATTGTGTATAAGCCAAGCTTTAAGAATGTTGTTGTTGATGCTTTATCGTGTAGCTTTTCTATTTTTGTACGTTCCTTTGACTTTGTCACATTAATTAAGATAGAGTTCAAAGAGAATAAAGAATGGTGGAAATTATTGACAAATTATAAAGCAGGATTCTCTTTGCAGTGGCCTTTAGTTGCTAAAGATGATTCGTTATTTCTAGGGTTAAAGATTTTTATCCTTCCTCATTCTTCTATTATCAATTCTTTGATATTAGAATTTCATTCATCTCATGTGGGTAGACATTTAGGGGTGTTGAAAACATTTAAGGGACTATTTGATTCATTTTTTTTTTGGCTTAATATGAAGAGGGATGTTGAAGCTTTTGTGAAGTGTTGCCATGGGTGTCAACAAAGTAAGCATTTGACCACATCCCCAGTAGGGTTATTGCAACCACTTCCTATACCTCAGAAGGTTTTTGAAAACATTTCTATGGATTTTATCTCAGGACTACCAGATGGTTATTCTGTTATTATGGTAGTAGTAGATCGACTTTCAAAATATACTCACTTTGGGAGTCTCACAACCCATTATAATGCCACTTCAGTAGCAAGATTGCTTGTAGATATGGTGGTCAAGTTACATGGCATTCTAAAATCGATTGTTTTGAATATGGATAAGATCTTTATGAGCAAATTCTGGTCTAAGCAGTTTAAGTTCAGTAGCATTACTTTGAAAATAAGTTCAACTTACCATCCACAAGCAGATGGTCAAATTGAAGTCATGAATAGATGCTTGGAACAACACTTACACGCTTATGTTATGGATTATTCAAAGGAGCGGCCTAAATTTCTTGCTTGGGCTGAGTACTGTTTTAACACAAACTATCATACCAGTGACTCCATTTCAAGTTTTATATGGGAGAGTTCCTGCTACCATTCCCACATATCGTCAGGGACAGACTACTATTGATGCTGTAGACCATGAGTTGAAAATTAGAGATGATTTATTGCATTTATTAAAGTCCAGTTTGAGTCATGCTCTGTTGCGCATGAAACAAATCTCAGACAAACATAGGATAGATAGAACATATGCAGTGGTCGATTGGGTGTACATGAAGCTACAACCCTATAAGCAAATACCTCTTGCCAATAGGCTTTCTTTTAAGCTGTCCAGAAGATATTTTGGGCCTTATCGAATCAATAGATGTGTAGGCTATGTGGCTTACTACTTGGAATTACCTCCAACTTCTAAAATCCATCCTACTTTTCATGTTTCTTTATTGAAGGAAGAGGAGGGTGAACAATATATTATAGTACATTTACCAAGGGATTCTTATGACAATTTTCCCATTGTCAAACCACTAGCTATTTTCGATTCACGAAGCATTCATAGACAAGGCTAGATTTTCAAACAGCTATTAATACAGTGGGAGTCTCTTCCTATAGAGGATGCCTCTTGGGTAGATTTATAAGATTTTACAGGAGAATTTCCCGAATATCACCTTGAGAACAAGGTGTTTTTTCCAACAGGGGAGGAACTTGTTATGTCACGAAGCCAAAGGAATAGAAGAATACCATCACATTTACAAGATTTTATTACTTAGAATACAACTAAGCAAGAATAATAGAAAGATACACATAGTACTTGTTTCTTTTAATTGTAAAAGTAGGATAGCTTTAAAGGACAACTAGTACATCATAACGGAAAAACATATATAGTATTTGTCCTCTTACATATTAATTAGAACAGCTGGAAAGTTGATACAAGCACTGATTGGTATTGTAACAGTTATAGATTGTGTAACTCGCAATCAAATATAAATAGAGATATAATAGAGACAAAAAGGAGGATTTTACCAGAAAATAGCAAGTTTCTTAAGGAGCCTCTGGAAGCTCGAATTCCAGTTTTATTTCTAGCATTCCCCTTTTTGTTTCCTTTCTAAAAATAACACACAAGTAGTTCGTAAAATAAATAAACACAAATCTGAAACTTGACTTGAGTTAAGAAGATTTGATAGATAAAGTTTGAAAACCCTAATTTTCCAAGAACTGTCGAGAGAAAAGAATATAGAAGCACTTACATTTTTGAGGAAATTCTGTCGGAAGAGAGAGAAGATCATGAGAGTATTTGCTAGGGTTTGTTTTTCCATTCAGATATTATTTTTAGTAGACCGGGCCTTGATTGGGCTTAACAATATATTTTTGTAAACATATAACCACAATATGTGGAATATATCCTTAAAAGTCTAATTTGGTTTTATATTGATTATTAAGGAAGGAATAGATTTTTAGAGTCAGTACTAGAGGCTGCAGGAGCTGTGCTGACGGGAGGGCATGTTATATTTTTTTGCCTTGCCTTCTGCACTTCTAGTGCTTATGGAAGGGATGGTTCATTTTGGTCTCTACCTCTCCTTTTACACAGCCTGTGTTGAAGGGAGGGATGAATTGTCTTGGTTCTTTGCTTAATTCTAAGAGATGATTCGTGCTATAATTGTAATATTAGACTCCTTATTAAGTCTTTAAGGTCTCTTTTGTTAAGTTTCTTCTTCTATACCAAGTCCTAGATGCATTGGGCAAAGTTTCAGTTAGTTTGGTTATAGTCTAAACATGGTTTTTGGTTCCTTTTTCCTTAGATTCAAATTTCATAAGCTTTAGTGTTATAAATTCTCAATTTAATGTTTTTCTATTTTTAAGCAGCCCGAACAACATCAATAGATTAATGATTCAAATTTACGAGGCAAACATCTACTCATCCAAACACATAAACTCTTCTAAGGTAACTTAATTTATCAACTTCCTAGTTTCTATACTTGAACACAATGTAAACTTCAAGTTGGTATGATTTTTACCTTGGTTGGATGATTGAATATAATTAACTTCTCCTCCTTGATGTGAACCAAATTCTTATGTTAGGAGATAGTAGAATGGGTAGTTGTAAGTTAGAAATAAACTAGTTAAACCAACACCATCCTTACCTTTAGTTTTTTTATTCCTAAAACCTTGATGATTCGGAAAATCAGAAGCTATTTTACTTTGGTTTCTTGCTGTTGTTTGTAGGGTGAAAGAGGGTTTAATTATTATGTTTTATGTTGTTAAGGAGTAAAGCTTACATTATGGACCAAAGTAGGAAAAACAAGGGCTATTGATGCTCTATTGTTCACTTCTCCTTAGCTGTCACAATGGTTGTTTGAAGAAGAAATAGTATTGTTCGTGTTGGGTGTTTCGGTCTAATTTTCGGATTAGTTGTTGGGAGTTAAATGTGCTTATTTGTTAGCTAATTACTACCTATTTATATGTATCAAACAAAGGTTGTAATGTGATACAAATGGGCTGTTTGGGGACGCAATTTGGAGGTTGTTTGTACGTGAAATGAAGGAGCTAGAGTTACTATTTTTCATCTAAATTTTCTAATGCTCTAAAGTTGATTGTGTATGTCTATTATTTGTAGATTTTGTGGGTCAACCTTCAACTATCCATGTTTCCATTTGATGAGATGTTATTATAGCTCATTTGGTCAACATTTCAACTTTTGTAGGCCCCTAAATCCTACTCTATGTTAAGCTACGTTCGGTGGAGACTGGGCTGTGAATTTGGCTACTGCAACTTGTGGATGTTTGTCTCCTTTGCAGCTGCTGCTTCCAAGAAAATTAGGGAGAAATCTAGATTGGTTTACATGCTTTTTTAAAGCTTGTATATAGTGTATTTAATGCTTGTCTTAGTTGGAGTTTTCTTATTTGTTTACATGTCTTTTTCCATTTGACTTTTGAAGACAAATGAATGTTAAATTCCTTGAAGTAGCTAGCGTTTTCCTTCCTTCATGCAGCAACACGAAGTTCCACTTAGGGAATTCCCACCGTGAAGCTTAGTAAGTTGGGATTATACTTGTTTAAATTTGGCAACTTTCTTAAGTCAATAATTGATTATCTATGTGTCTATTTATGAAGCTTTTGTTGGAGAAGATTGAGTCAAATTTTTCAGACTTTGTAAGCTAATATTTAATCTATACTACAATGGTGAGATGTGCACTGCAAATTTGGTTTGTTGTCTCCTACATATCAACTACAAATCATAAAAATTTGGAAGAGAATTGAGGCTGATTATACAAGATATTTGAGTTGATTTTATACTCATTGAATGAAGGCTTAGTTGGTACTTTGTGATTTGTGTATAGGTCATTTTCAAGTTGACTTATATTTATTACAATTTATTTACATTCAAGTTTTACAGCTGATTTCCATGCTGTAATTTTACTGTAATTTGCTTTATTTTATGTGGTTTAATACTTGTTTAATTAATTAATTAAGTTATATGAACAAATACTGTTATACATGTATTTATATATCAGTTATGTAAGGATTCTATCTCTAAAAGTTTATCTAAATCTCCTACAAATTATTTAGATTATTTATAGATTCAAATCTTAAATTTAAAGTTGACATGATTAAATAATTTTTTAGTTTTATCTTACATAATTAAGATTTCCTAGACCTAATAGGTCAAATTAGGCTTTTAGTACCTATAAATTCCAAATTTTCTAATTAGATCAATGGTGTAATCCAAATATTTATTTGAAGTCTAGATTGTCAATTATGGGTCTGTTTTCATTCTTATTACGAATTTATAATTATGGCTGTTCATCCTTAAGTTATCATTTTTAGCCAATAGACTTTATCAATTAATCGTTTTATATTACTCTTGAATTTTAGAATTGATTATATTCACATATTTAGTTTTTTTTACCGGTTATAGAATCTTGTCCTAAGAATTCTTATTTTGATAATTAATAATAATAAATTTTCTAGTGCTACTTTAGGATATTTAAATATTTGAAAATCATTGTATCATTATGATTTTTTGAAGTTTGTAGTAATGATTGATTTATCAATAATCACTAATTGTCAAGGGTTATGAAAGTTACATTTTGCATTTTGAAATTTCATTGATAAAAATTTTAATTTTTTACTAACTATAATCAGATTTATTCGCACTTGAATAATTTTTAAATTTGCGAGAAATTGGAAGTGATTTTTGCTATTTTTTACTATAGTTCTTTATGATTCTATATTATATTTTTAATAATTATTATAATCAAGTTATGTAAAATTTGGAGGATTATAATAACTCGTTTCCTTAAAGTTTGAATTTTATTAAATAACATTCCATCCATTTTTATTTGAGATATAACATTGTCTTTTGGTGTGAATTTCATCATGGTAACCAACTAATGAGTGATAAACATAAATAACTTACTAGTTATTTAATAGTTAACCAACGTGAAACACATCATTCTGCTTTCTTAATTTTAGAAAATTAAAGTTCTTATTAAATTAATAAGTTATATTTTTATTCCTATTCCACCTAAAATTCATAAAGTTTTACTTTCTAAATTACAATTCCATTATGGTAACCAACTAATAACTAATAAGCAATTGAACATAAATAATTTGCTAGTTTTACTACTTATTAATTTAAAAGTTGACCAACTTGAAATATTTCTTTTCCTTTCTTAATTTTAAAAAAAAAATCAATTAATTTTTTAATTAATAAATTATATTTTTGTACCTGTACTATTTAAAATTTAGAAAGTTTTACTTTCCAAATCCAACTTCTCATTCACCATCTCCATTATAATTATGATAACATATTAAAAGAAAAATAATGGTTTAGACTCACGCTATTTGTACATCTAAACTTTGAATTTTTTTTTGTTTTTCTTGTATAACTAAACTTTGATTTTTGTGTAAATGACCATGTGTACCTTTTTCTAGTCAATTTATTATAAATGTTTAAATAGAAATTTTCATGTGCTAACAGGGAAAATTTTTGTGTCCCATCATTAATTTTGATAGGACCGATCTTGACTTTTCACTGTCCAACAACTCACTAATCGTGATCGAATTGTTAAAATATTTAATATTTCAATTATTATATTTATTTCAACGGTTGACTGGATGGTTCCATTGACAGGATCGTAGAAGCTCCCTGCTAATAGTTATGAATTGTCTCTACATACCATGAGGCATGAATGGGTATTTAAAGCCTTAATTAATTTCCTAACAATTTTAACATATGGATACTTTTCCATATTTTAGATAATTAATGTTAGGTGAGTATGAATGGTTCATTTTGATTACTTTTCAATGGAAATAAAATTTTCATTTTATACATATAATTCTTGTATCTCTAATTTGTATGTATGTATGTATGTATGTATGTATGTATAGGGTCATTTTGGTAATTGTGCCGACTACCTAATTTAATGCTAAAGACTAGTCTTTTAGGATACTGATAAAGCTTAGAAGATATAGTTTAATAGAAGATATCACAGGGAGATTTAACTTGGTAGGCTTGGAACATAGATCATTGGACTAATTTATTCCACTCTCAACCTTAATTGATTTTTTTGTGTATGAAAAGTAGACTAAAAATATTTTTTGGGCCTAATTTAGGCTTTCTTCGACTAAAATAAGACTATATGGACCAAAATAAGCCTTGAGACCTTTTGTATAAAAAATGGACTATTTTAAAAAAGAATGATGAACGTTTTTTATATTATAAAAGCCTTTAGGCTCTCTTTAAGCCCATTTGCAAGCCCAATCCATTATTAAAGAAAAAAAGACTCTAATTTTAGCCGCTGTTGAATCCTTTCGGATGATCTAGTGGCTAACATAAGCTTCCAATGGTTATAAATATAATATGCAGCTTATCTTCTTATTTGGGGGTGATTTTATATATTAAGATTGAGAGTTATGTGAAATTCTATTGAAAGATCTCAAAGAAAGATCAAAGCATCTATTAACAATACAAGAATGATTGGATCGACCTGATTTGATCTTCTATCGTACTCATGCGCTTGAAAAATCGAATTTATCTATTTCTCCTCTCACGCCTCTCTCTACAACATCTGTACATGTGACGCCCTAATAGTACCCTAGTAGTAATATATATATATATTGATATAGCCTGATAATCCAGACGATATCAAATACACATATTCATACTAGAACTACTTTGGAAAGTGACATGTTTTTAACAAAACAGGATCTTTTTGGTTGCGTGATAAGAAACGATGAAAGTAAATAAAATCACAATACCATAATTAAGTACTATAGTTTGAATAATAACTATTACAAACCATAAAACTATCTAAGTTCTCAAATAATAAAAAATTGATGCACTAACATCAATTAATACATATAAATAAAGAAACTATTTTTCCCTGTTTCCAAAACTCTTCCAGCTTTAGAATCATACCGGCTCTAAGCTCCTAGAAGCCACCAACCAGGGCTTAAGTGTCATCCTGTAAGGACTGTAGGAGTATGAGCATAACCACGGGCTCAGTGAATAACCAGACTTATCACAACAAGCAAGTTCTTATCAATCATATGTAATGCATCAATCAAGCACATGAACAATTACAAGCTTGGACAAACCGGAATCCAAACATGATGGAGATTTACGCCCTCTCATCGGGGTTGAAGGAACCGATACCTGAATCACCTACCCAGAGAAACTAAGTACACAGGAATCCATAATCCTCACAATTATTATCTCTTTATATTATTGATGTTTTAAACACTCAGTTCCTGTCTTGTACCTTAGAAACTCTACTAAGTGTTAGCCATTTCACAGGATACCATGCGGCGTCCTTCGTTACCAGTTAGTTCCCATGGAACCGACAGAACAAGGTAAACTTGCGTAGAACTATAGCCCATTGCCTAGAAAAACCAAGTATTACCAAGAACCGAAATTCTAACACGTAATAGGTGTTCGTAAAAACATAATGTAGTTTATGCAGATCGTGCAATGCATGTCCGTTTCATTTATAGTACCGACAGTTGTTAATCAAGTTTAAGGCGATCATACAATTTACAGACAATCATCAACATATTTCATACAATAAGATTATCGCTTATATTATGATAACTTGCCATGCAATCATACACCACGCATTACGCTGTATCCCAATCCCACATGCATATCAATTAAATATATACATATTATTTCAAATGCAACTATACTGCAAGCACAAACAATGTAACAAGTCTAAGTTACTCACCTGCTCATACTGATCAGTCGTAGTAATCGACCGGGAAATCCTCGACGGAGTCGAAATTACCTATTAAGATGAAGTATTTGTCAATGATATTTATAAATAGAAAATTTAATTCCTATAAGTGACTAAGTGTTCTAGATCGGTATTTGGTATTATTCCTATGGTTTATAGCGATTTCTTAAAGTGTTAATTCTTATGGAAAAGGAATATCTATCGTTCAATTCTTTTAAGTTTCTTCGATTGAGGATTGTTTTAGAGGATTCCATTTAACTTCCATTTATATCATAAGTTCCATCATAACCTATAGGAGTCTCGGTATGTATAATTTTTATGAATTTGTTCATACCCTTTTCTTGTAATGTAGGTCTTCTAATCATGCTTGTAAAGTTTGTTTTATCAAGCTTTATGTTCATATAAGGTCTTAGAAGCTTTAAACATGCATTTAGACTAGATGAGATGAAGTTTGAGTCTTGTTTTGTTCACTTTGTCCTTCAATCCGAATTTACTATTACCATGATCATAATACTTCTAAGTTGTTGTTTTTCTCTTCCAACAATATCTTAAACATTCCTAACACATCAAACATCTATTCACTTGAATTCATCCAAGGATTTGCAACTTATATCAACCACAAAACTTTCTTCAAATGCTCAAAAATCCATCCTAAGGTCTATTCATAAACTTAACAAGGATAGGTTGTAGTTGGAGCTTACCTTGGATTGGAATGGAAGGAGGTTGTTCAACTTCCTCTTAAAGCAAGAATTTAACCTAAATCAAAGATTAGATGATGAGTTTCTAACTAAACACATTAACTATAATAAAAGTTTATTAAGGTAATCTAAGTTTCTTACCTTGACAAGCTAAACTCCTCCTCTTGAACCTTAAGGTGACTTGGGATTTTTGATTTGGTTTTGGTTGTTATTGATGAGCTTAGTGTGTGTATATAAGGTATGGAAGTAGGCTAGGGTTTATGGTTGTTCACACAATGTTTTTAAGCTTCTATGTTGAAGGTGGAAGTGGAAAAAGGAAATGAAAAAGTGCTGGACGCACTTGGGTTTGCAGCTGGGATTTTAGAGTGTTTTTGTGGGGTTTATGAGCTTCAAGTGTGTCTAACTTAGGCTTATATACTTATACTAGGACTAGACTAAGTTTTAGAGGCTTTGGAATTGGTTTTGGACTTGAAAAATGTCCACAAATGCAGCTGGGATTTTCTACACGAATTTGCAAAGTTGGATGCAAAATTTGACTTGGTTTTGACAGATTTTTGGTGGCTATCTTTGAGGGCTTTAATTATCTTTGTTTGGTAGCTAATTAATGTTATTTATGTGTGTAAAAATAAGGGCTCAAATTGGATAAAAATCGGGTCAAATTCAGTTGAAGTTTGAAGTGTGAAAACTGAAATTTCTGGAACAATTTCACCTTGATTTTTGGACGAATTTTGGATATGATTTTCTCATTAATTTTTGGTGTATGAAGTGTCCATTTGAAGGCTCCTTATTGGTGTTTAATTGGTCAAATTATCAGCTCATTTAATCCTAGGAATGTTGCAAAAATCGGAGTTGAATTTAGAGAAGTGTGCTGCTGCATTTGTTGAAATTTTCCTTTGTTGCAGCTGTCAAGATCCGAATTTGGCATGGATATTTGGAGTGGTTGTGGTTGTTTTTGTGTGCTGAAATTCTCCTCATTTAATGTTATTTACATTTGGAGTGTTTTGGTTGGCTTTTGGGTCAATTTCGTTTGAATTTAAAAGCTCAAATTTGGATCAAAGTTGGACAACAAATCTCAGAGCTCTGTTTCAAAGAGTCTTTTGCTGCTGTAGGACGAATTTCTAGCTTAATTTGCAGTTGTTTTCTTCTTCCATTTGAGCTGTGATTCTTGCAAATTAATTGTAGGTTATAGGTGTAGCTTTTGGGTTGGTTGGGGGTGTCATTTTCGAGTTGAAGATCGTTGTAAAAATCGGATCAAGTTTGGGTGAAAATCTGTTGCTGCAACCGAGATTCCAGATGCTCTGCCTTCAGGTGCTCTGTTTCCACTGCTTGTGTTGTGTGTGTGTGGATGGCATGTGGAGTGCGTGGATGCTACTGCTCAGAGGTGCTGATGCTGCCGTACGTGGAATGGAGCTCGACCATCCTATTCTGCTGTCCGCTGTGATGAGGTTGCTAACGTCGATGCTGCTGCTGCTCGGAATTCAACTACTGGCGCGCGCGTGTGTGACCTTCAAATGCTCGTGGACTCGACTGCTTGCGTGGAATTCAGCTCGCTGATCATCCTGTGCGCACGTGGAGGCTTCAGCTGCTCGAGGAAATCACGCATGCGTGGAAAATTTCCTCTGTTGTTCAACGTTATTTATTCTTGCAGCAGTCAAAATCCGATTTTCCTTCTCTTTTTATATATATATATACATATTTACTAGTTACAAAAATATTTTCATAAAAGAAATAATATAATTTACTCGTGTATATTTAGACTCGTCATATTTACGTTTTATTGAGTTAGAATTCACTTAAGTTACTACAACACTTTAAATTATTTGTATTTTCAAATTTTTAGTTGAAACTTCACACGATTAATTATTTTAGTATTTTAACTTACGTGATTAAATTTTCAAACTCAATTAATTAAATTAGGAACTAAGTCCTAATAAAGCTAGAATTTCCTAACAATTAAAACAGCGGGTTCGATATTTTCTTTTTAGTTCTAAGTTGATAATTATTGTTCAGTATTAGTGTTTGTTTGTATTTATAATCTATTGTTTTATACCGATGAGCTCTATAATTAAACTGTATCTTATCGGCTTCGAAATTTTAAAACTATTTCTAATTATATCTTGAATTACCAGTTCAAGATACAAAATCTCGTTTTTGGTATCTATTAAGGTCGAGAAAATTTTTATTCGGCTTTTTCAACTAGGAATGTGTTTATCACAACTCATTAGTCTATTCTAGGATTTTTATCGGTTTCTAAATTCACTATCTAATTTTCGTTTTCTATTTTACTACTGTATACTATTGTGAAAATTTCTGGGGTTTACAGTACATGTGTTATCATTCAAGACTTCTCGTAGGTTGATTAGTACACTTGTTGTTTATGATTGACTATTTGTTGTAACCCCACCATACAATATATATATATATATATATATATAATAATAATCTGTTTGTTCAGCATTTTTTTACGTATCCCAATTTAAAGCTCAATGAACTTAACAACTTTCAAAGTTAAAGACATGGGCAAAATATCCAAATAAGCCCTTAAAATTTGCATTTTCATCTATTAAGATTTTTAAGATTCAATTTGATCAATTAGCCACTCAACTTTCTAACTTGTTTTAACTAAACCCCTACCATTAAAAAAGTAAAATAGATAGTAATGAAATGCTAACGTGGACAAAAATATGTGTTTATGGATAATGGTTTTAGAAATAGAGAGAAGATATGACAATTGTAGCCTTACTCAGTTCCATTCGACTCCTCTTTAATGGCAGTTTCTTCTATTGCATGGTTTTCTTCTCCTTTTTCTCTTTCTTAGATCACTTGTTTTCACTTAAAAAGGATCAGTTTTGCATCTCTACTTATTGACTTTTGCATTTGTCATTGGCCGTTGAATATAGAGTCTCCTCATTCCTTGTTCTAGCTTAAGCTTATGCATATCTATATTCAATAAAAAATATAAACCTTTTTTTAAAGAAGAAAAATATTTAGGCATTAGATCTATGTTCATAATAGTGTAGCAATGTACCTTGTTTAAATATTAGCATTACGCGGTGAAAAAAAGTTTCAATTTTTTTGCCTTGCTGTGGATAAAGCATCTGTATGCCCCTTTGGAGGATATTAACCTTGAAATCTCAAATATTCTCATATTCAAGGAGGCCAAACAATGGAATGTAAATTACGACTATTTTCTTTTTTAATTTACCAACTTGAAATGATGTTTGCATACGAAGGATCACTTGTTGATGTTACAAGTGTTTTACTTTAGTAATTGTGAATTTATGATATATGAATTTGAAGTAAGTGTATTTGATTTGACTATGACTTGTTAAATTTTGGTTGAAAGGGTCTAACTTATACCTTTCGAGAATTTTACGAGGATACCATCATCATGTATGTTTGTCTATGGCAGCATTTTGTTAGTATTCTATTTACTCTTCTAATGGTAGGGGCTTAATCAAAACAAGTTAAAAAGTTGAGGGGATTGATTGATCAAATTGAACTTAAGGGTCTTAATTGACCAAAATGCAAAGTTTTAAGGGTTTTTTTGAGTATTTTGTCAAAGACACATGGCATGCCTTAAAAGGGGGCCTAGCATGATTACCTTAAGTTATCATATCACATGTGTACCTATAATATGAGAACCGTCTTGTAAGTTAGAGATTACAAGATTGTAATTATTTCTTAACTTCTTATACTATTTACAAATATACATATAATTCTATTATGAAACTGAACTATGGAATTTGATTTTTCCACATTCTAACAAGATCGTGGAGAATTTATATCCCCTAAAAATTGAGTTTCAACCAACAATATACAAAGTCTCAATTCTTTATACAATTTATCTAATTTGCATTCTGAATTCAATATATCTTATATTTCTAACTTTAGTAAAGTTTGATAAAGAAGTACTCTTCACGCATTTCTAGTGTAGTCCCAGCTAGTATTATTCTTGCACAAAAACTATTGGGGGTGAGCAAAACCACAGCTCAGTGAAATAACCTAACCAGACCACACATCGAACAATAACAAACAAGTATAATTATCAAGCGTCTGCAATGCAACAATCAACCATATGCATAAGTACAAGCTTGGATAACCCCGAATCTAAAGAGGATGTAGATTTACATCTTCCTATCGGCTTAAAGGAAATCCTCATCTAGTGACCCACCTACCCAAGAGTAACTAAGCATACAAGAAAACAATAATCCTCACTTAATTATCTCTTTATATCAAACATGTCTTTGCGCTCATTTTCTATTTTAAGCCTTAGAAACTCCACTAAGTGTTAGTCATTTCAAAGTGATACCACAAGTGACGCCCTCCATGTATCATTTAATTCCCATAGAACCGACATAATAAAGGTAATCTTGCATAGAACTAAGAGCCTTTTGCTTAGAAAAACCAAACATTACCAAAGAACTGAAATACTAACACGTGGTAGGTTGTCATGCTTTTATAATGCACTATATGCAAGTTATACAATGCATGTCTATTTCATTTATGGTACCAATAGTTTTTAGTCAGGTTTAAAGTGATTATACAATTTACAGACAAACTTCAACATGCTTCATACATTAATTATCATACAAGGAAGTTTTCACTTACAATATGATGTTTTGGAAATCAAGTGTATACCAAGCATCATACAATATACCCAATTCCACAAGTATATTAGTTTAATATAGTATTACAAATGCAGCTATACTACAAGCACAATCAATGTGATAAGGTTAAAGTTATTCACCTGTTATCATCGCTAAATTGTTGTAATATCATACCAGAAGTCTAAGAACTGATTTATTTCTCCTATAAAATGAGATAATAGATACTTATTATTACACTTCTATTCATAATGCTTTCAGTTGTACTTTCTTTGTCTTAAATTTAAGTTTCATTATTTCAATATACTTTTCTAAGTAGGAGTTTTTGAATTTTATAAGGGCTAGTTTTTTTTGGTAAGGTCATAAAATTCGTGTAAACACATTTCATGTAAGAGAAATCTTTCTAAAAATCATAGGTACTGACTTTAGTTGTATAATTTTAACTCTGATTTAGTGTATGAATAAGATTGAAAAGTTTGTTTTGAGATCTATATGGTAGTTAATTTTATTAATATGAAAATTTTATTTATCTATGATTGCCAATAGATGTTATAGAATATTTCAGTCTTATTTTGTTTAATAATTTTATTATTAAGCTTTTATTTATGAGGTCCTTTTAGTATGCCTACCTTAAGGTAGTTAATATTTACTATCTATTATTTATTTTCATTATGTTTCTCTTGTTTCTAATTCATGTTTTTATCTATATTTGAGGAATCATACTAACATATCTAGTTCATAGAGTTAGATATGTATCAAATGTTTATTAAACTTAAATTTGTCTTTTTAAGATCATAACCTGTATGGTATAGTTCTTAGAGTTCGATTTTGTATTGAGAAGGAAATGAAAATAGTTTTAGATCTACACGGGTTGTAGAAGGATAAGTGATGTTTTGTGTCGTACATTATCAATACACAAACCCATGTAGAAGGAAAAGTAATCCTTTGTTTCTAAACTACGTTCTACATGGCCTGTGTACGAGCTCGTGTACAACTCAAAGATGTAAGGAGAAAATGAAGTAATAGAGATAATGAAAATAAACAAGTAGTAACTATACATATACATAAATATTAAGGATCATGCATAATAATATTTACTATAAGTTAAGTTTACGTATCACAGAGAATAAATAAAATATGATAAAACAAAAAGAATAAAACTAGTTTTATACATATACTTGTTCATAAGGATATATTTATGCATATATATATATATAATATGTCCATATAACATCAAGTATGTTAAAAAAATCAAGAGTGCAAACTGAATGCTTAGGGAGCTAGGATAGGGGTACCCATGGACCACCTTAGAAGTACTCTTGGAGAGGCTACGAAGCACTTATTGAGAGCATACAAAGTGCTCATGGAGTGCATTATCGAACGCATACAAAGCGCACATAGAGCGCATTATTGAGTGCTTGATGAGTTAAGCATAGGCATGCTTTGTACGTATGTTAGGTATGTGATCGTGGGGTATCTTTAGAGCACCTATGGGGCTGGTGTGCTGGTGTGAGTGCTTCTAGAGTGGGCATGGAGTGATCACAGAGCATGTATAGAGCTCCTATGTAGTGCCTTCTTGAGCGCTCACAGAGTGCTTGTTTTAGATGTTTGTGATAAAGTTTGACAATAGTTAGTCATTTTTTTGTTTTCTCAATATCTTGCTCGTTTTTAATCTGATTTTAGTGTAAATAGTCTATTTGATAGTACTTTCGAGTACTTTCTAGTAATGGTGTTGTTTTTAAGGAAAGAAACATGTACGATGTTCAAATTTATAAAACCTATGCAAATTTCGAGTAAAAATATGATAGATTTAACTAAAACTTGTTTTTGTAATATCTAACTCATTTCTAGTCCATTTTTTATGGAAAAAAATAGTCGTTTTAATAGGATTTTTTTAGTACAATCTATTGATGGTGTTGTTTTTCATAGGTATGGTCTCTAGGATTTTGAAAAATACAATATCTATTTGCAATTTCTAAAAAATCTGATAGTTATTAATGAAATATTTTTTTTTTGCTATAACTTATATGTTTCTTATACGTTTTTAACAAATGAGTAGTCTATTTCTTATGATTTTCCTTGTACTTTCCATATGTGGGTTATTTTTGGCTTGTGATAGTTGTATCCATACAATTTTTTTTTGCCATGTATCCATATAGTTTATTTGGATTGTTTAGCGTCTTCCGTGGTTCATTAGCAAACTTGGTGTTTTATGTTTGTTTGCGTGTTATGTGTGATTCTTAGAAGCAAAGGTAAAAGAAGAAAGTAGCTTACCTTGTTTAGCTAGATATAAGGGTGACAACTCCCCCTTGTAATTAGGATCATGACCTATATGTGGCAGTGAGAATAAGTTGTTGACTTCTATGTTCAAAGTGACATGTTAAGGATATTACTTACCTTTGTACTTGATATTCTTTGAAGCTGAAATTCTATTGGAGTTCTAGAGATTATTGTCTAAATTTGATGTGTATTGTTGGGTTCTTCAAGTAAGGTACATGGCTAGAAGTGGGGTCTTGAAAAGTTGGCTTTGTTTTGTGTTTTGTTCTTTCTTTAATGTAAATCATAGTAGAGTTTTGTGGGAAAAACAGGGGCTACTCTATTTTTGTCCAATTGTTAGGATAGAAAAGGGTGTTTTGTTTGGTTGTTAGTCTAATTTTTGGTCAAGTTAATGTGGAATTAATGAGCTTGTTTGCTAGTTACTTACTTCTATTTATATATGCCATACAAGAGTTGTGATTGAGGTGTAAGTTGGGTGTTTAAGTGGTGGGAATTGTGGGCTGTAGGGTTTCACATCTATAATTTGTGAGGATCCTAAGGCCGATTTGTATGTGTTCAAATTTTAGATTTCTTGGTTCAATATTTAACTATCTATGTGTTCATTTAGGGAGTTTTCATTAGAGCTTGTTGGTCCATTTTTTGAATGTTGTGAGCTTGAGTTTTACCTATTCTACCCAATGCTATATATAGTGGGATTTGTATTACAACTTGAGTTTGTTATCTCCTCCTTGGCAGCTGCTGCAACAACTGGAATTTAGGAAGAAAATTGCACCGGTTTTAGTTTGTTTAGGAGGATAAGTGTTGAAGTCAACAACTTGTAATCTAAGTGTCAATTTAGTGAATTTCTATTGGTGCTTAAGGAGTCAATTTGTCAATGTTATTGTCTTGGTCTTTTTCCTAAAATCCCCATAGCCATACACGGTGGAATCTAGTTGAATTCTTTGAACATATTGTCTCTTTTTCGGTTGCAAGTCGCGGTGAAGTTAGGTGAGAATAGAAGCTGATTTTTCTTCATATTGGTGTGAACATACTCCTAATTGGCACTACAACAAAATGAGCATTTGGCCACGTCTAATAAACGTAGCTAGACATTAATTAAACGTAGCCAAAAATATTTGGTCACGTTTTTCTACACGTGGCCTATAGACGTCGCCAAAGGTCCGTCGCAGATTTGATAGGTAACGTTAAAAATTTAAACGTCACTAATATAAATTTGACAACCAAATACACTTTATTAGGCCACGTTTAAACATAGCCTATTATCATGTATTGGTCACACTTATGTGTAGCTAAATATGATTAATCCACATCCCGCCAAATATAAAAGAAGGGAAATTTATTATAGGCGACGTTTACACGTGGGTAAATATTTTTATTAGTAACGTGTATACGTAAGTAAATGACTAAATTGGCGATGTTTAACCGTGGCTATGCACAAATTGAATAAGGTTTATATATGTTTGTTGGATAAAAATGGCGATTTATAAACGTGACAAATCTTCTAGTTACCACAATTTAAATGTCGCTATTCAAACATATTAGCGACGTCTATATATAGGTATTCAGTTAAAATAATAATTTCTAAATTTGGCTATTATTTTAATTTAGCAACGTTTACACGTGATTGTTTTTGTTGAAAAGAGATGGCATTAATGTTTAACTTAGTTTGATTTGCCAATATATACTTATTTATTGTACATTATATGCACAATTAGTAATATACACCTGCTAAGAATTTAAGTAGATTTTTTCCAAAATATAATATATATACACACACATATATAAGAGAAGGTGATGCTTGTTCCAAGTACCATTTTGGTGCTTGCAGACATCCAGAACTTTTCACTAATAAAATACTTTATTGTGACATTCTATTTGGAATCATCAAAGATTCTAGTCCAAACAAGAGCGATTGCTTACATAGCACATGAAGAGGAAATTCCTGAATAGAGCACCCAATTGGAACTTAAAGGGTATGCATTTGTACATCATCAAAAACACTAAAGAATCCAAGGTCATGAATTCCTAAAATACATGCTTTACTCCATAACCTTGGATTGGAGAGACAGTTATATAGAATATTTCACAATCTAATCTAAATTTATGCAATATGATGTACTCTTCTGGCTAATTTCTGCAACATAATAGATAACTTATCATGTAAAGCTTCTATCAAGCTCTGGTAGATAAGGAAAACTCCCACTCCAAAGAAAATCTTCTTCCCTGTACAGGAGTGCAAGAATCTTCATGATGATTGATTACAACACAAGAGATGTCCCTGCGAATTAGCATGTAAAAGAAGTTTCACTTAATTTAGAATTGTTAGTTCTCTTAAGAACTTTGCCAAAGGAAAAAGCTTCCTGAATGCTTCATTTCTGCATCAAAGGTGATGTCATCAAATACTAGTATGAAACATGTTTTATTACAGAATTTGTTTGTGATCAATAGGACTAAATGGAGACATGGATGCTTCGGTTCTTAGTGTTCCACCAAGCTCATTAAGTACAAGAGGAACCAGGGAATGCAATACATCAGTAATTAGTGGATGGTAGCTTGGTTCTGCTTGCACACATAATATAGCCACAGCAGCACCTATACATGTTTATTGCAATTCAAGTATTAGTAATTAGAAAACAAGCCCATTCCAAGCTGGTCACTGCTACTATAATTATAGAAACCAAAAGAAATAAATAAAGCGACAATGACAAGAAAAAAGCTAGAGTATGTTAATGAACCTAAATAAGTGTCTTATATCTATTGTATCTTTTAATACTGGTCCAAGATATCAAGAAGCTTGGATCGATCCATAAGTTGAGGCTTTGCCTATAACATTTAATTGCAAACACATCAGCTGATGAATTTTATATGAAGTAATGCTTCACAACAATTAACTTAAATAAATTTCTAAATTTATATATATGTTGTGGGTTTTCATATTTATTACTCGATACTCTCTCTCATTGGTGAATTACTTCAATCTTTTGATATATGTAGACTGTGATAAGAAAATAAAGGATTCAAGCACAACAAGAGCTAAGAAAGAAAGAGCTAAAGGATAATAGTTATACCCAATTGACAATGGATAGCATTTATCTGCTGCCAATTTCTCTAGAGGCCTTCTACCTAGTAGAAGCTCTAATAGAACAACTCCAAATGTAAACACATTGCTCTTGTCAGTTAATATACCTACATGTATTGTTTCATAAGAAAACCTTTTTCACTTTTGGTTTTAAAAACAAATGAATGACATAAGATATTGTAAACAAAAGAATTGTTCTCTTAATCACTTGAAATCATATCATAAACCCAAAATCCAAGTTCAGTATTTCAATTTTAATTTTCTTGTCATTTGTAATAAAAATTTTCACTGCTCATTTCTATATTGGCCAATCAAACAACTATTTACCATTGTATGTATCAGACATGATGTCATGGAACCACTCTTTCTATGCATCAATGATCAAAGATATGTCGGTCACGTAGGGGAACTAAGTTCAATCCTCAAGGGTAGTAAGAAAATTGAGTATTTTTGCCCTTGCAAAGTCCCTAAGTGACTTGCCAGACTAAGCAGGCTTAAGCTCCGAATACTACCTGACAATTCAACCAATACGCAAACATATACTACATTCTGATATTACCATTTGATGCTCCATAAGTATAAATAACATACCATCCACAAATATTCTGGTGCTACATTAAACCTAGAGTCTTGAAGCTTGCTCTTATCTTTCTTCCAACTTCTCTCAATTAGCAAGTCCAAATTTGAAAGCTGAAAATCAAATAAACAATATATATGAAAGAGAGATTGGGGCTTTGGTAGGGGGGGGGGGGGGTATGGAAGAAGGATGGGGAGGAAGGGTGTGGGAGTTGACTACAAAGAAAATTAATAATTATAGAACACATTTTATAATGCATATGCATGTCCAACAATGCCTAAAATATAATTTGACAAGCACATTTTACTTCGCATCGAAGTTTGCATCTAGAAGTATGTTGGCTGACTTTAAATCTCTATGGATGATTGGTGGCTTTCAATGCTCGTGTAGGTATTCTATTCCTCTAGTCAACAAACCTAAATTGTTTAATTGCCAAGCTATATGACAATGAGAACAATAAGAACAATTAGGCATCTTATGGGAAGCATCACATTTGAAATACAATGTATGCTTTTATTTTTTATGAGACCAGTAAATTTAAACATTATCTAATAACTATAGTGTTAGCTTAGGAAGTGAAGCAAGATGTATGCTTTTATTTTTATTCAAGTTAAAATCATGGGTCTCATTCTTCTTTAACCACTACAACAGCAGTATAACCTATTGCATAAAAGTTATAAACATAAAATTTATAAGGTTTCGTGGGGACAAGAATCATCCAAACAATGATATGACACATTCACATTACTATCAAGAGAAATTACATCTACTTGTTAATTCATCTTGCATTATGAAAGTAATAACAAGAACATCTTATTTTCATCTTGTCTTAACTTTAAGTGTTGAACATGAAAATTATGCTCCAAATAATTAATATTTAGTCATATTGATGCATCAAAGACCCCAATTAAGCACAAAACACCAGAATCTCATGATAGAAAGACCCTTTAACATTTACATTCCATCACAAACAACAATCCTTTGAGATAAAAAACACAGCAAAATAATTCCCCAGCCACATTGTCGTAACTGTCAGCCACAGATCAAATCGCTTAAAGTAAATAAGAGAGGCAATGATTAGAGAATGACTAGCCTTACTTCATAAAATATATGCATAAATTAGAGCCAAAACCAAACATAAGTTGAACAAAGTGAAATATATGCATAAAGCTACTATACTAATTTTATAATTGCTCCTAGAAGAGGAAAAAAGATTAAATTAAGCTTTTGATCTTCAATGTAATTGCAATACACTCGTATACTAAAAATTTCGTTACCCAACCCAGTAAGTCTCAAGAGGCAATGATAAAGCAAATTACACATCAGTTCCTGAAGAGTGGATCTCTTTCCCAGCAATAATCTAATTACCAGCACCATCTAGGCTTATTGCTGTGATATGTTAACAAACAGTTAGATTTTTTAATCCATCTTAGATGTTTATCTTGTCTTCTTGTACATGCAAAAATAACTAGTTCCATAACAAAAGTAGTGAAATATGTTTAGCCATGTTCTGTATATAATGCAGAATACAAAATACAAGTTCATCTTACCAACTTTGTATCCACATCAACTCGTGACGTATGTGCATAATCTTTACCATGAACAGGTCACGGGTTCCACGAGTTTTCAAATGTAGAGAACCTATCATATAATTCAAAAGTTTGTCAAACTCTAAGATATATGTACTTACATCTGGGACTAGTTATAAGTATATAAAAACACAGTCAAAAGCATAGTTTCTTCGATTCAAAAGATGGGCTTACTGCATTGGCAACAATATCTTTCAACTAGTCCACGAGGGCCTTGTACCACTATTCAGCAAAAATCATGTCAAGATCTCTGAGAAGAACCTGCCTGGGCAATGTGTAGCAAAAAAAAATTCATAGTAATTGCTTCTCAGAGTCGTTTCTGGCTGCCATTTTCAATATCTCTACATCAGGTTCACTTCCCCTGACAGCAGGTGTTTTAAACTTCTTAAGAAATTGAAGTGTTGCTCTCTTTGCTGTTTCAAACCCATCGACCAAAACACATGGATGCATTCTGCAGCAATGAATAATCACATATAAAACACTCTGCAAAATGTTACAAGCAATAATTTTTCTATTTAATTCATGGATATTTCTTGGGAAAATATCAAGCTAAGCAAACATATCACACCTTCAAGGTGGCAATTGTTTCTACTCTAAATAAGGTTATTCAGTGAATTAGATTCCCATAGCCCTAGAATCTAGATCACAACTTCAATGCTAAACATTAAAAGCATGGAAAGAAATCTACCAAATCTTGAGAAAAATCAAGAAAGTACTTGGTTGAATTGTAAGGCTGAAAAATGTTCACTAACCTTCTCAATATAATGCTGGAGGGAAATGTCACGTGTTAGGCCATTTTGGATTTACACAACATGAAATGTCATATCATGACATAATTCTCTCAATGCTGGAGGGAAATGTTACGTGTGCTTAAATTGACAATCCACCCAAAACAAAGCAATAAGAGGAAATCTGCCCTCTGGTTGATCAACAGGAACCGAAGAGATGCCTTGCTAGTAGTTGTGCACTTTGAATTTAAGTAGTTTGTGTAATTGTACAGCAGAAAAAGAAGCCAGAAAAGACTATATGGATTATAATGTATCACTAATAGAGCTAATTACCCATTTACATTGCCTTCTAATACTCTAAAATCACTTATCATGCAACAAATTATCTGATAATAATTGGCAGCTGTGAAAACTTAACTACAATAGATATTATGCATGATTCGCAAATGTTTTTAATAAAACCAAAGTAACCATAAGTAGATGTTTTAGATATGAACCTTTATGGCAAGGTGCATAAGTATGGAGTCTGCTGTTCCGAATCATCCTCAGGTGGTGGACATGCTGATGCACTATTTCGATAGAGAAAGAAGGTCTTGAAATTAGAATACAACATAATCTAGACAACCCAAATTCTATTGTATGTTTATAAGATTAATGCTGATAAAACGCCAAATTAACCAAATTGAATTTTTCATATTTATTTATTTATTTCTATGATTTTTTCTTTCAGTTTTGTTTGTTTGGAAATATTTTGAATCTAAATATTTGGTTCGGATTTATCCAGAGATATCTTCAAACAGGGAAATGGCATAAAAGCCAAAAGATTATAATTAACCATATGCATTAGTGTTCTATTACACATAAAAATACACATTATGTATATAACCAAAAGAATGAATACCTAAATGCAAGCTAAACAAAATAGAACTAAAACCAATTTCACGAAATTTCCCAAAAGGGGGAATAACCATTAACATTCCATTTCACATAAAGAGTTTATATTTCAAAATTTCAAAAACTAAGAGGCTAGAGATCCATCTTAAGAAACCCATTTTCTTCATAAAGATGAAATCTTTAACAACCCAAATGAGAATTAAAAACACCTAGAAATCCTAATGAACAAGTTTTTCATTATAAACTTCAAATCAAACCCTGGACCCAGCAACATCGGTCTTCGACTCAACTCCGGTGGTCTCTGTGCTAAGGCCGCTCTCGGTACCTAGGTCTTACCTGCTGCTATAGAGATCAGCGTAAAGCAAGAGGAAGTATAGAAGTTGGGTGAAGGTGAGGACGATCACAAATGCTTCTAACATACTCAACAACCTTCATCTATGTACCCACCTATGTTGATCTGTTTTGCATGCCAACCTAAATATGTCCCAAAATTTAAAACATTAAAAGTCACGCAAGGGATGATACATAATGATGTGGACAAATTAACATTAAAATAGTTAAAGCTGTCCCTCCCGCTGTCTCAAATAAAGGATTAGCACTCTCTATAAGCTGGAATAAATGAGAAAGCAATGAACACACACACACACACACACACACACACATTGAAAAACTAAGGTCACATAGTATTGGATTGGAATTTGAAAAATGGATGTGAGTTAGTTTTAATTGTTCTACAAGATATTAATTATAAAATTTATGTAAAAAGGTAACTGTAACTAAATGGAAATATTCAGTAACAATACAATTTTAATCAACAATTTTAATGATATGAAGTCAAAAAGAATATATTTGTTATATAAATAATAGGTAATTCATTTATTAGAATAAGGATAATTATGGAAAATAGCATTGCCTAACAACCTTCTATCCTAAGTAGACTTTGTTCCAGAGAAGGCTTTGGAGGGAACATCACTAGGTGGAAAGCATACTTTTTTTTCTTTTTTCTTTTTTTTTGGGTAATTTCTATTTATTTAAGAGCAAAGCAAAAGTTCAAATAAAGGTAAAAGAAATTCAAATAATGTAATGGGGTTATCTACATTCATATCATTAAAAGTTAGGTGTTAACCATTACAATTTTAGCATCCAAAATTTGCAGTTGAATCAATTATAGAGAGAAAGAAAGCATCCAAAATGCAAAAGTAAGTTTCACGATAAATCTAAACTAAAACTTTGTCCACTAATAAAAAACTAGAAGGATAAGTACACTCTAATTTGGTAGTAGTATTGTCTTGTTTTCTTTTTTTTTTTTATAACATAATTACAGTTTCAGCACAAAAGGTAGCAACCCTAACAATATGTTTCAATTGTTTCTGTGATAAACTTCGACTAAACACATTACCACCTCAGTTTCAACCTTAAAAAGGCTAAATTTAGGAGTATTAGTGGCTACTGAAAGGCAGAAAAAGTTTAATTTGGATGGGCCCAACCGGGATTGATCTGGTGACTTCTTGATCTACAGTCAATGCTCTAGATATGGACCCATTTATAATATATCATAATTTCTTCTTTAATGACTGAGCTTTCATTAGCAATTAATGCAGCTTTATGTACATTATTGAGGAATAATAGGGCAGTCAATAGCCAGGTCAAATGCATTCATTTTTGGTCCAGAATAGGTCAAATGCAATTTATTGATAACGATTTTCAGTGAGTCATTTTAGTCCCCCATATTAAAAAAGTACTTGAAAAAAAACATATGAGTCAAATAAATCCTAATTCTAAGGGCAAACAAACCACACCACCCCCCCAAACAAAATCCTAGAATATATGAAGTGTTTTAAGACCCTCATTATTTGTGCATTATTGAGCATATTTTATATGCTATTTAAGTAAGTCATTAAAGGAAAGAACTTTTATTGGGTTAATTACTTGTTTCAGGGATGATTATGGAATAATGAAGCTTTTTAAGAGATTCATCATGAAAGAAACCAAGTTACTGAAGGATTATGGAGCCTAGATGAAGTTACTGGTCATACACTAGTAATTATACACTACTAGTGTAGATTTGGAGGATAAACTTGAAGAAAAATCAGCTTTTTCAATGTACACGACCCAGGCTACACGGGTAGTGTAGGATGAGTAGTGTACACATGACAACAAAGGAAAATGCGCTGGAATTAAGTTGTACACGCCCCGAGCTACACGAGTCGTGTAGGGTACCCGTGTATATGCAATTTTGTATAAATACAGCCTTCTTTCATTGTTTGAGAGGAGAGAGAGTCAGATATCATTTTCTAACCCTAAGTTCGTCTTTTGGAGAGCTTTTCAAGGAGAATTGACGGCACAACCATCCGGAATCACAACAATTGTTTCAAGGGGGTTTTTGTTATTATGATTCATTTAAACTCTTCTAGATCTATTGTTCTTATGTTTATCATATGGAAGAGTAGATTTGTATGCCCTAGGTTTTGTGAAACCCTAACTCATGTTCTGAATTGTTATCAATTGAGAAGTTTTGATCTTGAATTCATTCATGTGATTTAATTGTCTTGTAATAATTTTCTGGCCAGGATTATTGCTTGTTTGATTCTTATTAGTTAGAAAGAGATTTCAACTAATAGGATAGATCTTACATGAATGATAAATTTGCATGTTTCACCTAGACATAGGGAGGCTTCGAATTTCTGCTATAAAGATTAAATCTTTATTTAGGGTTTGTGAGTTTTATGCAATTTTACATTGGCGTGAGTGAAGGAAGAGATTCCCATTTTCTCATGTAAAATTAGGAATCAATTGACTTGAAGAGAGTAATTGGTTTAATTTAGAAACCCTGCAGTTCAAGATTTGATTTTTCATCAGTTAATTTTATCATAAGTATTAAGGGTTAGGGTGGATCAAAACTAGGGGCATTGTTGTGAATTGAATTAAATTAAGGAAAGCTCTCATATTCTATAATTAGGGTTTGTCAATTATTAGCATAATTAGTCATTAGGGTTAATACAATCTTTTGATAATTTAGACTAGATAGTAGTGAAAGGGTATTACTAGTAATTGCCCATAGATCCTTAGGACGACATCCGAGTTAATTTATATACTACAAGATAGGTGCGCTGCCTTGTGTGGATTTGAATTAATTGGATTATAAATTTTATACTTGGTGATCATACACACATCAAAAGTTTTGGCGCCGTTGGGGGACTAGCAATATTAGGAAAGCCTTATTAGCTGCTAATTTAGTCATTTTTTTTATTTTTCTCTTCCTTAAAAAAAAAAAAAAATACTGATCCACTCTTCATCTCTTGCAGTTTATGACAAGTAGTTCTTCATCGGAGAATTTTGAATTTGACCCTGAAATAGACCGGACATTTCACAGGAGGCAAAGAGAAAGAAGAGCCAATCTAGAGACTTCGGAAACCATGGAAGGACAAGAAATGAACTTGATCCAAATCAAGTTGGTGGGAATGAAGATAATCCACTTCAAGTTGCTGGAAATGAAGTGCATAGACCCATGTGGGACTTATTTATGCCCACTGTTGAAGGAGTCGCTCCACCTATTGCATGGCCTGCAATACAAGCGAATAATTTTGAGCTGAAGCCTGCTCTAATTCAGATGGTGCAGGTAAATCAATTTGGAGGAGGAGCTTCTGAAAATCCACATGATCATTGTCAAGATTTCTACAGATTTGTGCCACCGTTAAGAGTAATGGGGTATCCGATGATGCAATACGCCTTAGACTATTCCCTTTTTCTCTTAGGGATAAGGCAAGCAATGGTTAAATTCACTACCCCCTCATTCCCTAACCAATTGGGATCAAGTGGCACGGAAATTTTTGGAGCAATTTTTCCCACCAAGCAAGACAATACAATTGAGAAATGATATACTCTCCTTTCGTCAGTATGAGGGTGAATCACTCTATGAAGTTTGGGAGAGGTTCAAGGAAATCCTTAGGCGTTGTCCTCACCATGGAATTTCTCTTCATGATCTGGTTAGAATTTTCTATTCCTCCCTTGGTGATCAATTGAAGATTATGATTGATGCAGTGGCTGGTGGAAGTCTAATGAAGAAAAGCGCTCCTGAGGCATATGATCTGATAGAAGATATGGCAAGAAACACATTTTGTTGGCATAGTAACAGGAATAAACCGAGGCAAGTAACTGCCAATCATGAGTCAGAAGCAGTTGCTCAACTTCAAGCACAAGTTGCATCACTTACAGCTCAAATGAGTAGGATGCAACCTATGTCAAATGCAGGACCAAGTCATATCCCAAATATGGATGCTTCACCTCAATGCAATTGTCCTACGGGTTTTTCAGATTTTCCTATGGGAGATTCTTATGTTCCTGGAGTTAGCTCAAGCATGGAGGGAGCGAATTTTGTGAACAAATTTGACAGAGGAACCGGGAACTATAATCCCTATAGCAATACATATAATCGAGGTTGGAGAGATCATCCAAATTTTTCTTGGAGCAACCAGAATGCACAAAGATCCAATTTTCCACCTGGGTTTCATAAGCCGCAGCAGCAACAATTACCAACGCATCAACAACTTCCTGCTCTTCCACCACCTGAGAAGAAGCAAAATGTGGAAGAACTTCTAACACAATTTATCAGAGTTCTGATGCACGTCATCGAAATCAAGAAGCTTCTATTCACACTTTGGAGCAACAAATTGGCCAAATGGCGAAACTGCTTTCAGAAAGACAGCCAGGATCTCTTCCTGGGAATACTGAGCCTAATCCTAAGGAACAGGTGCAAGCCATTAATTTGAGAAGTGGTAAAGAAGTTCCGAGCAGAAGTGAGGAGGAGCCTGAGCAAAATGTGGAGAAGGAAGTTGACATGAATGAGAATTCTGAGAAGGGTACAGTTGAGCCAGAAAAGAAACAACCTCAAGCAGTTAAAGAATATGTACCTAAAATACCATATCCTGCTCGTCTTCATCAGAAAAGGATAAAGAACAGTTTAACAAATTCTTGGATCTGTTCAAGCAGCTTCACATTAATCTTCCTTTGTGGAAGCTCTTTCACAAATGCCCAGATATGCTAAGTTCCTTAAAGAACTTTTGTCTAACAAGAGGAAGTTGGAGGATGTCTCTACAATTGAATAGGAGCAAATTGCTCCTCGATTATTCAGAACAAGTTACCTCCTAAGTTGAAAGATCCTGGAAGTTTCACTATTCCATGTGTTGTGGGGGAATTATCTGTTGATAAAGCATTGGCTGATCTTGGGGCAAGTATTAATCTCATGCCTTACTCCTTTTTCAAGAAATTAGGCCTTGAGGGCTTAACTGAACCCCGTCCCACTCGCATGAGTCTTCAGTTGGCTGATCGTTCTGTAAAAATTCCAAGGGGAATTATTGAAGACGTTCTAGTGAAAGTTGGAAACTTCATTTATCCTGTAGATTTTGTGATACTTGACATGGATGAAGATAGGGATATACCCTTGATTCTGGGAAGACCTTTCTTAGCCACAGCAAGAGCAGTGATAGATGTTGAGGAAGGGAAGCTTACACTTAGAGTTGGGGACGAAGAATTGGTGGTAACAGTTTCTGCAGCATTAAAACATCCGATGGGATCTGCTGATTCCTGTTATTCAATTGATGTTGTGGATTCCTCAGTGTCTGATCACATTGAAGAAATTCTAAGCAGAGATGAAATGGAATTGAGTTTGACTCACGATGAAAAGAAAGAGACGACGAGCCCGAAGTAAGAGCTATTATAGCAGGATTGGATGCTACAGAGCAATTCATACCTCAGAATGGGTTTGAAGAATTGAAGAAGAACAATGAAGCACAACTGAAACCTTCGATTGAAGAACCACCGATGCTTGAATTGAAGCAGCTGCCAAATTTTCTTGAATATGCTTTCTTGGAGAAGGATTCTAAGCTGCCAGTGATCATTGCTTCAGACTTATCGGATGAACAGAAAGAGCAACTAATTTCGATCCTAAAAGCACACAAGCGAGCAATTGCTTGGAAGATCTCTGATATAAGAGGTGTTAATCCATCCTTCTGTACTCATAAAATTTTGTTAGAAGAAGGTTACAAGCCTGTTGTTCAACCCCAAAGAAGGCTAAACCCGAATATGAAGGATGTGGTTAAGAAGGAAGTTATAAAGCTACTTGATGCTGGGATGATATATCCTATATCTGATAGTTCTTGGGTTAGTCCAACACAAGTAGTACCCAAGAAAGGAGGGATGACTGTGGTCCCAAATGAGAAAAATGAACTCATTCCAATGAGA
Organism: Combretum micranthum; assembly: GCA_024138025.1. Lineage (NCBI taxonomy): Eukaryota > Viridiplantae > Streptophyta > Magnoliopsida > Myrtales > Combretaceae > Combretum > Combretum micranthum. The sequence goes on along the minus strand of JAMXBD010001827.1, from coordinate 186,030 downwards.
ACTGTAACTGGATGGCGAGTTTGCATAGACTATAGAAGATTAAATGAAGCCACCAGAAAGGACCATTTCCCGCTGCCATTTATAGATCAGATGTTAGAGAGGCTTGCCGGACATATGTACTACTGTTATCTTGATGGGATGTCCGGGTACTTCCAAATACCTATAGCTCCAGAGGATCAAGAGAAAACAACATTCACCTGTCCCTATGGCACTTATGCCTATAGGAGGATGCCCTTTGGGCTTTGTAATGCACCGGCTACATTTCAGCGGTGCATGTTAGCAATCTTTGATGATTTGGTGGAGAAAATTATGGAAGTATTTATGGATGATTTCTCGGTCTTTGGAAATTCATTTGGTGAATGCTTGGCTAACTTGGAGAAGGTTTTGATCCGTTGTGAAGAAACCAACCTGGTACTTAATTGGGAAAAATGCCATTTTATGTGCAAGGAAGGAATTGTGCTTGGGCACAAGGTTTCGGAGAAAGGGATTGAAGTTGATCGAGCAAAGATTGAAGTCATTGAACAACTTCCACCTCCAACTTCAGTGAAGGCCATTAGAAGTTTTCTTGGACATGCCGGTTTTTATCGACGATTCATTAAGGACTTCTCCAAGATAGCTCGCCCCATGACAAGGCTATTGGAGAAGGATGCTGCTTTTGATTTTAACCAAGAATGCCTTGATGCTTTCAATCTTTTGAAGGCAAAGTTGACAACAGCTCCAATCATGATAGTTCCTGATTGGAACCTTCCATTTGAACTAATGTGTGATGCGAGTGACTTTGCTGTGGGTGCTGTCCTTGGACAAAGACGTGAGAAACATTTCCGACCAATATACTACGCCAGTAAGACGCTCAACAGTGCTCAGGAGAATTATACCACAACAGAGAAGGAATTATTGGCGGTAGTATTTGCTTTCGACAAATTTCGATCTTATCTTGTTTTATCTAAAGTTGTTGTGTATACAGATCATTCTGCTTTGAAGTTTCTGTTGTCCAAAACTGATGCTAAACCTAGGTTGATCCGATGGATTTTGCTTTTACAAGAATTTGACCTAGAGATCCGTGATAAAAAGGGAGCAGAAAACTTAGCTGCAGATCATTTGTCAAGGTTGGAAAATCCGCAACTAAGTGACCCTGATGAGGAAGACATTGATGACAACTTTCCTGAAGAAAGACTTCTTGCAGTTTGTGAGCGTTTGAGTACTAAATTACCATGGTTTGCTGATATTGCTAACTATCTTGCTGCAGGAATTCTCCCTGATGATTTAGATCGCCATGCTAAAAAGAAGTTTTTCTCTGATTTAAAACATTATTATTGGGAGGATCCTTTTCTTTTCAGGGTTTGTGCAGATCAAATCATAAGACGATGTGTGACTCATGAGGAAGGTTGGAAGATTCTATTTGACTGCCATTCAGGCCCTACTGGGGGACATTATGCCAATCGGACAGCGCATAAAGTTATGGAGGTAGGTTTTTATTGGCCTTCAATTTTTAAAGATGCTCACCGTTTTGTTCTTTCTTGTGATAGATGCCAGAGAATAGGAAATACATCTAGACGGGATGAAATGCCTCAGAATTATATCTTGGCATGTGAAGTATTTGATCTTTGGGGCATTGATTTTGTTGGACCGCTTCCCACATCTTTCGGGAATAAATACATACTAGTGGCAGTGGACTACGTTTCCAAATGGGTGGAAGCTCAAGCTTTACCCACCAATGATGCCCGGGTAGTATGTAAATTCTTGAAAAAGCTATTTTCAAGGTTTGGATTTCCTAGAGCTATTATTAGTGACAGAGGAACACATTTCTGTAATTCTCAACTAGAAAAAGTTTTGAGGAGATATGGGGTTACTCATCGAATCGCCACACCTTACCATCCTCAGACAAGCGGTCAAGTTGAAGTGTCAAATCGAGAGTTGAAAAGGATCCTTGAAAAGACGGTTAGTCATCACAGAAGAGATTGGGCGGAGAAACTCGATGATGCCTTGTGGGCGTACAGGACTGCTTACAAAACACCTTTGGGGACGACTCCCTATAGATTGGTGTATGGGAAAGCGTGCCACCTTCCGGTGGAAATTGAACATAAGGCGTATTGGGCAATCAAGCAAGTGAACTTTGATTTAGGTTCATCGGGACTCAAAAGGAAATTTCAGTTGAATGAATTAGATGAATGGAGGATGACTGCATATGAAAATATGAAACTTTACAAGGAAAAAACGAAACGATTTCATGATGCACACATTCGTCATCCAAAGAAGTTCAAGGTAGGGGATCAAGTGCTTTTATTTAACTCCCGGTTGAAGCTTTTCCCGGGCAAGTTGAAATCGAGATGGTCCGGGCCTTTTCTGGTAAAGCAAATTTTTCCACATGGTGCTGTGGAGTTGGAGCATCCTGAGCAAGGCACGTTTAAGGTGAATGGCCAAAGAATCAAATTGTACTTAGGAGGAGGAGCAGAAAACGAGGCCGGGAGGAGTTTAAACTCCATCCACCGGATAATTAGCTTTGAAGAGCTTGAGAACGTCGAGCCAACGACGTTAAACAACAGCGCTTCTTGGGAGGCAACCCATGTCTGACTTTGATAGGTAAGTTTTTCTTTTTCTCATTTTTTCTATCCTAACATCCCGATTTTGCAGATTGTTGAGCCATAGTCGAATGAGATACTTGAGTTTTCATGCTAAGTGTGGGAAAATCATAACCAAGGAAGGTAAAGAGGAGGATTTCAAACCGCTAAGTGTTCTAGGTAAGTATTCTATCATATGTATTATTTTAAACCTTTGACACTTAGGATCATTCATAAAAAAAAAAAAAAAAAAAATTTGACTCCCAGTGTACACTACCATAGTACACGACCAGTGTACTAGAGTAGTGTAGGAATTCTAGCTACTGTGCCTTCATGAGTCATAGTACACGACCAGTGTACTAGACTAGTGTATGAATTCTAGCTACTGTGCTTTCACGAATCATTCTACACTACTCGTGTATTAGGGTAGTGTATTTTTAGCTACTGTAAAGTCATGAGTCAATGTACACGACTCGTGTACACTGCCGTGTTTAAAATCAAGCAAGCTGTGGAGTCATGAGTCGTTCTACACGACTCATGTAGGAGGCAGTGTACAAAAATGAGCAACCTGAGGAGTCACGAGTCGCTCTACACGACTCGTGTAGGAGGGCGTGTGTTCACTTTGCTGCTGAGGAGTCACGAGTCAAGCTACACGGCCGTGTAGCACGGGTCGTGTACACCTCCATTCCTTGCATTTCGCGCACGCAGGTATTAATCTTTCACTCCATTACATTTCCCACTCCTACACAACACGACACAACACTACACTCCTCTCACTCCATTACACAATCACTCCATTACACAACCACACCATTACACATCAAGGACTCACGATCGGGATCACCATCATCAACGAAGGTATGATTTAACTTCTTCCTATTCCTCATTGCATGTTCTTTATTAGTTCATTTAGCTATGCGAAAGTTGTGGAGTTTTGGAGATTTGCGAAGTTGTGACAAATATGGGTGAAGCATGATTTTGTTGTTGGTGGATGCGTGTTGTTGATGATCATCTTTGAAATGCTAGTTATGTTTTCCTTTGCTCTAATCATGCATGGTTTTCACGCACAAATTGCATTTCTAGGGTTCATGTGAGATTTTTAATTGGAAAGAAAAATTGGGGCTTTTGTGTTTTTAGTGCAATTAGATCATTCTAATATACAATGCACATGTTAAATTGGAGAAATTCTTGCTAGGTCATCCTAATCGCAATTCTAGGGTTTGTTTTGTGCGAAAATTGGGATTTGAAGGAAAATTGGTTGAAATTTTGGTAATTGAAGTTGGTTTATTGTTTTAGTGACAACCATGATTTTCAACACGAGTTCTTACACGAGTGATTTTCCCGCGTTCGTGTTGATTTTAAAATTTTACAAATTTTTTTTGGTTGTACACTACCCCTACACTAGTCGTGTACAATGACTAGTGTACACACAGCTTCAATGCAACTTTCGCACACTTGTTCCGCTTTGTTCTCCTTGTTCTTAATATTGCTTCTCATGATCTATATGACTTCTTGTGCAACAATTTTGAGTTATTGTATCTCTTTTTATACTAAAATTTGTTCTCTCATTTGTATGTAGGATGGCAAGAACAAAAGAAGTAAGTAAGAAGTCTAAATCCTCTCAATCTACTTCAACACCACCTTCAAAGAAAAGAAAAGTCTCAAGCTAAAAAGGCTAGTCCACTATTGTCTGATCAACTATGGAGCAAGGCTAGGAAAACTAGGTTGGACAAGAAGCCTTTTGGAGCTCACAAGTATGTAAATTGGGTCATGCTTGATGAATATGGTAAGGAGCAACGGATTCGTGAGCTCTTGTCTTTGGGACCATGGGAGGAACTGTTTGCTATTAGGACTCCTGCTTATAGGAGTATCACTTTGGAGGTGCTTACAACTTAAGACATGAGGAGGAGGAGGATAGATCCATCGATGAAGATATGTTGTCATTTCAAGCTTTTGGGAAAGTGTACAAGATTACTTTAGCTCAGTTCTGTCAGTATATGGGTTTGTACACTCAAGAGGAAATTACATCATCTGAGTTTCATTCTTTACCAGTGGGTCTACCCCGAACAGTGGAGCCCCAAGATTACTGGCAGGAGTTGTGTGATTGCGCTATTCGGTATAAGCCATCTAGATCTAAAGCGTCTGCCATGGTAAGTGATGATTACAAGATTATTCACCACCTTTTATCTCATACGATTGGGCCAGAAAAAGTAGTAACGGAGTGGTGAATAACTTTGAGCTGAGCTATTTATATAGCATTGATAAGAGACGCAAGATCAATGTTGGGATTGAATTAGCACTTTTTCTCATTCGGCAAGCTACGACACCCGGACGAAGGGAATTTTTTGTGGAGGTTATATCACAAGCTGCTCATGGGGATGGAGATTTGGAAGGACCCGTCACCTACTGATGTTAAGGTTGATATTAAACCTGTTCTGGATGGGCCCTTCAGACATTGGGGACTTAAGAAGATACATATGGGGCAGAGTTCTTCTAGAGAATATACTACACCTCCTCGACCTACCACGAGCGATCCAGCTGGCTCTCTTAGGGGATCATCTGGTGGGTCTGATATGCTGTTGTCCAGACAAGAGTTCGAGGCGGCGGAGAGACGGCATGAGAAAGAAAGATTAAAGAATAAGAAATTTAGAAAGCCGTTTGGAGTTTTCTCCAAACACTTGCTGGGTGTTTCTCCCCACCACCTAGGAATCTCCCGACTTATGAGTCCTCACCTGAGAGGATTATTTCTGAGGAAACTCCACAACCTAGGGTGTATCAAAGGAAAGGAAAAGCTCCAATTGTTGCTGAGCAATTAACTTCTGAAGAAGAAGCGGTTGCTACTTCTGATAATGAGGAGGAAACTGATGATAATGAGGAGGATATCAATGAAGAAGAGGATGAGAATGAGGATGATGATGAAGATGATGACGATGATGATGATGAGGATGACGAAGATGATGCAGATGATGATGAGGAGGGGGATAAGTGATGTACCCTCGCTGGATTTGATTTGATTTGATATATCCATTTGTTTTCTTTTAGACTTTCTATCTGATGGTCTGTTCTTATTGAGATCCCCTTGTGGGAAGACTCTTTTGCTGCTGGTTTATAATGTTGATGATGGATGTTTAGGATAGGTTAACTTTTTCTTTTTGTTTTGATTTTTTTTAGGTCAAGCTGGCTCAATTTTGTTTAGGGTTCACGAACCTTTACTTCTGATGGTGCTGCAGTCAGCTATTATCCTGGAAACTGCTTTCATATGGGGAAGTTCTTATCTTTATTCCTTTATTTCTTCTTTTCCTACTTTGCATTGCATTGTGAGACATTGGGGACACTGTCTCAATTAAGTGTGGGGAAGGGGTATTCTGAAAGGAATATATTTGGGTCTTGATAGAAATTTGAATGTACTTGATTGATCATATTATATTGTTGATGAATTTGAATTATTGAACCCAAGTTTTTAAATCAAAATTCCCCCACTTACAAGTTTGCAAATGTTCTTGGCAGTTGAATATTAAGATAAATCTTGAAAATATACTCTTTAAAATTATTTGAATTAGCATTCAATTTAAAGTAAAAGCGACTTACATAGTACCTTACTCACCTATTTTGTAGTTGGTATACTTGGTTAAAATTTTGGATAAAATCTAGGTGGGGTAATCTTACTTGCTATTTAACAATGGAATTTAGAGTTTAGAAGTGGTTGAAGTCCTTAGTTGAAAGTTAAACGGTTATGTTTTTAAGCTTGTTGATTTGTATATTTTCTTTTCAAAAATTTTGAGAGCCCTCTTAATATTTTGTGAAAGAGCATATGATGTTTATCACATGGTGATCCTTTATTAATAACTTCTTTGAATTGAAAAAAAAAAAAAAAAGAAAAGAAGAGAGGAACACAATCTTTACTCCAATGACTCAAGCAATTGAGTTATGAGTATTCTGAACTTGAATGTTAGAGTGAGGGAGAGTTCGATGGGGTCCCTTTAAAACCTGGTTACTTGGGTGATGAGCCCGGGATATACCGACTCAATGAACTCACTATAACGAGAAGGGAGGAAATGAAAAAGTTCATTATATGAGCTTTGAACAAATAATAAGAGCTGAAAAGATACGGGCTACACCCCGTCCAAAGGAAATTCCTTTGAAGGCTATAAAAAAAAAAAAAAAAAAGAGAGAGAAATTCAAAGAGATTTAAAATGAAGGAGAAAATCCAAGGGAAAAACAGATGCAATTACTTTCATTTTATATTATTGTGCTTAGAGAAGTGGGTGAAAAGTTTATATACTTGTTAACAGGTGGTGAAGTATAACTGGGTCTCTTTTGCTATTGTTTGACTTTGTAATTACTTTGTAACTTGGAATCTACTTTTAAATGGTGAGGGTAAAGTTTGATTTACCTGGATTAATCTTAAAATTTTGATTTTAGTATGCTAATTACATTTATACGGTAGGTTTGAGCAATAGGTACAAAGTGAGTCGCTATGGTCTAAAAGAATTGATGAATGTTAAGTGAACTCCGAATTTATGAAGAATTCATGGGTATATTTGATGATGGATTTTCTTTATTCTTTGTTGTTTACTTGAGGACAAGCAAACGATTAAGTGTGGGGAAGTTTGATAAGTGTTTTAAGACCCTCATTATTTGTGCATTATTGACATATTTTATATGCTATTTAAGTAAGTCATTAAAGGAAAGAACTTTTATTGGGTTAATTACTTGTTTCAGGGATGATTATGGAATAATGAAGCTTTTTAAGAGATTCATCATGAAAGAAACCAAGTTACTGAAGGATTATGGAGCCTAGATGAAGTTACTGGTCATACACTAGTAATTATACACTACTAGTGTAGATTTGGAGGATAAACTTGAAGAAAAATCAGCTTTTTCAATGTACACGACCCAGGCTACACGGGTAGTGTAGGATGAGTAGTGTACACATGACAACAAAGGAAAATGCGCTGGAATTAAGTTGTACACGCCCCGAGCTACACGAGTCGTGTAGGGTACCCGTGTATATGCAATTTTGTATAAATACAGCCTTCTTTCATTGTTTGAGGAAGAGAGAGTCAGAGATCATTTTCTAACCCTAAGTTCGTCTTTTGGAGAGCTTTTCAAGGAGAATTGACGGCACAACCATCCGGAATCACAACAATTGTTTCAAGGGGGTTTTTGTTATTATGATTCATTTAAACTCTTCTAGATCTATTGTTCTTATAGTTTATCATATGGAAGAGTAGATTTGTATGCCCTAGGTTTTGTGAAACCCTAACTCATGTTCTGAATTGTTATCAATTGATGAGAAGTTTTGATCTTGAATTCATTCATGTGATTTAATTGTCTTGTAATAATTTTCTGGCCAGGATTATTGCTTGTTTGATTCTTATTAGTTAGAAAGAGATTTCAACTAATAGGATAGATCTTACATGAATGATAAATTTGCATGTTTCACCTAGACATAGGGAGGCTTCGAATTTCTGCTATAAAGATTAAATCTTTATTTAGGGTTTGTGAGTTTTATGCAATTTTACATTGGCGTGAGTGAAGGAAGAGATTCCCATTTTCTCATGTAAAATTAGGAATCAATTGACTTGAAGAGAGTAATTGGTTTAATTTAGAAACCCTGCAGTTCAAGATTTGATTTTTCATCAGTTAATTTTATCATAAGTATTAAGGGTTAGGGTGGATCAAAACTAGGGGCATTGTTGTGAATTGAATTAAATTAAGGAAAGCTCTCATATTCTATAATTAGGGTTTGTCAATTAATTGCATAATTAGTCATTAGGGTTAATACAATCTTTTGATAATTTAGACTAGATAGTAGTGAAAGGGTATTACTAGTAATTGCCCATAGATCCTTAGGACGACATCCGAGTTAATTTATATACTACAAGATAGGTGCGCTGCCTTGTGTGGATTTGAATTAATTGGATTATAAATTTTATACTTGGTGATCTTACACACATCAATATACAAAAGTTAACACTCTCATAACATTTAGGATGATAGTGAAATCATTTAAATTGACTGAGTTTGAACCTAAACTTTAAGACATTTGTTGCAAGGTTCCCAATTATTAAGGATATTACTGCTGTACATAATTGTACAACAAGTTGGAACAATTTTTCATAAAATAAACCTACTTCTTTATCAACATACATCATTTTTAAATTTTAACTAATTGAAAGTAAAATCTGATAGTACTAACTACTAATGCCAAATTTCATTGTTTTTCATTATAATAGATGTTCATAGAGAATTTCTTACCTGACTTGATATTACCTAGAACATGTTTAAGTTCAATTAAAAAAAAAATAGAGCATAAATAAACCAAGAACATAACCATAATCTCAGCCGTGAGTCGTGAATCTCTACCTCTCTCTAACATAACACCAGCCACTGCCCAAAAACACTAATGATTACCCTAACCCTTTAATCATCGAGACCGCCACCGATCAAATCCTTAACCCACTCCAAAACAGCCATCGACAAGGTAACATTACTACCAACAACCAATCTAAACAAACCCAGAATAAAACCAATCTTCACCGAACAGAAGCAACCACCAAGAATAATCAACCCTATTATTATTAGATTAGATATATTCAAACTCTATTATTATTATTATTATTATTATTATTATTATTATTAGGAAAAGAAAATATACCTGACCTGACTCGAACAGAGGAGAGTGAAGGGGAAAAAATTTCTATCCAGTTCAGATTTGGGTACTGACGGCAGGGAAGACAAATGTCATCGTCCGACGGTGACCCAGGTGGAGGGGCTGTGTTAGTTAGCCATAGAGGAGGCCGATGACACATCTTGCGCGACGGTTAGCATTCAGATCCACCAAAGGGTGGTGTTCGAAGGAGAGAGAGGTGCGACGGCGGTGGAGGCTTGCATCGGTGGCCTTCTCGTCGTTATCAATAGCAACCAACCACTAGGGTTTGCTGGAGATGGAGGGTGATGAGATCGAGAGTCGAAAGAGAATGGAGCAAAAAAAAAAAAAAAATTAAAAACAAGGAACTAAGGAAGACAAAGGGGAAGGGGGCGGGATGGGAGTGAGGTCTGGATGGGAATGAGATGGACAAAGTGCCCTAAAATAAATAATAAAGAGTAAATAATACGATGGGGCTTTTCCTTTTATTTTTCTAATAAACCTACACCTAAAAATGGCGGGATTCTTCGTTTTTATTTTAAGTTTATTCGAAAATTTTAATAAAATAAATTCTTTTAATTTTTTTAATAGATTAAATTGGTAACGTTTACTATATGCTAAACGTTGCAAATCAAACCAATATCACATATAAGCTAAAAGTTATTTGCAAACGTAACCAATGGTATTTTAAACCTAACATTTAATTCATGTGACAAATTATAAAAAAAAGGCGACGTTTGCAAAATTTGCAAACGTTGCCCTATGTAAAAATTCCTGTAGTGTAAAGTGAGAAATTGTAAAGTTCGAAACAGATGGAAGATGCAAACATTCATTTAGAACACAAAACTTCAAAAATAAAAGATGATGATAACACGAATTTCCATAAGTCTGAAGCTATGATAACATGAATATCCACCTTCATTTTGTGTGTTTTATTATCCATTTGACAATTTTTTTATTTATATTATTTAAGGTGTGCAATAAAACTCTTAAACATGTTCTATAAAATAATACCTTCTCATACTTATCTTCTTTACCCAATTATATATATATGTATATAAAGATAGATCAAAGTTTTTTTCTTTGTATCTAACCCCAATTTTTTTATTCACCATTTTTCCTATAATTGATACTTATATTACCAATAATTTGTTAATATTTTTACTTTTCATAATTATTCAATTTAAAAAAATTTGAGGAATAATTTTGATGCTTTTATGCTAAATTTACAACAATTATGGACTACAAATGCATAAACACGTTCATAATAGTTCATGCAAGAGAATATTTCTTCACACAAAATGCACATAAAGAAAAACCCACTTTAACATGTTACTTTACATAAAAAACATCAAAGGAAAAAATTGAAAAAAAAAATGATGTCCAACAATAATCAAGAAATAAAAAGAGAGAGAGAGAAGGAATTGTGGACATACCTGGTTTGGGTGATTTACAAGGTAGCTTCTTTAGAATTTTATGATATCCTTGTATGTTATGATTACCTTGATTATTATAGAATTTATTAATGAAAAAGAAGAGAAAAAAGATATGAACTTATTTGCTTTGAGGGTTAGCAAGCAGTAGCTTCATGAAGCTTTGCTTTATCACTATCAGCAAATGGTATTATGTCTAGCATTTTCTTGCTTTTTTTTTTTCCCTACAACTTTTCGAGGGTATTTTTGTAATTTTATTTTTCCACTCATTCCCACATCTTTCTCTCCAATTTTGGAGTGAAAGTTTTAGATATCTGCTTGAAATGTTTTTGCTCTCACTTGGATTTTACGTTTGTTAGACAACTATAAATGCATGTTTTAAAAAAAATGATCAATTTGAATGTGAAAGCCATTGGCAAGTGTACATGAGCTAATTGACTAAGTACTAGATTATAGTGGTTTTATTCTCAGCAAGACAACCAAATTGGTGTTTTAGGTTTCTAAAATAATTAAACTACTTGAAACTATAACTACGAATTTATAACTAATCTACCACTAGAAACTAAACGAATGCTAGAACAACGAGGTGAAACTCCTTCAGTAAATAGGTGTGGGATTATTTTGTGATTTGGTTAAGATTGCTATTTGTTGCATTATAATTATAATTAGGTTTGTTCATTTGTATTTTAATTAAACTCACAAGAATTTGCTTCCCTCTCGAGTTGTAAGATTCTAACTATAACATGGATATCCCTCTTGAGTAACCTATTTATAATGGCCAGTTAAATAACACACTCTTTTTACAAGCTATGATATTCTTATTGAATTTATGGTTCAAGTATGCGTTTGTGTTAATAAACCATAATTTCAATCGCATAAAGAGCGTGAGTTCCATAACTTGAATCGAAACCGCTCATGTCCGCGTCGGTTTAGAAGTTATATTTTCTATTTCAATCAAGTTTTAGAATCCCTCTTGAGTGTCTTAAGCTCTAGCTCACAAGAAATCTATAGACAAATTTTTACCTTGTGAACATTGAAATAGAAATAACCAAAATTCCAAATCAATAAAACCGTTATAAGATACTAATCATCTACTCAAAAAATCCATAACCATCACACAATATCACTAGATAAATTCTAGCTCATACTGAAAAGTGGAATTTCATTCATATAAATCTGAACACGATCTATTACAAGGGATAAAGAAGAGAAATCATCTAAAAATTTCAGAATGTTTTCTAATAATTCTAGGGTCTAACTTCACCATGATGATTCGGAATGAATAGTGCCAAAAATAGATAAAGTACTGAAGTGGATGAATGGAGAAAAGTGTGTGTGATGGAAAGTCTAGACCCAAAAGGGTCGGAGTAAGGGGGCGTGACCAAGACTTGGTCTCTCTAAGATGAAGGACAAGGGGAAATGAAGATGAAAATGGTATATATAGAGTCTGTGAATTGTGAGTTGGTAAGTGAAGATATGGTGATGTGAAAGTTGATTGGGTTTGGTGGCTGTCATGTGATAGGTATATGGAGTGGATCCTCAAAATTCTATAAAAAGTACAAACTAAAAAGGAGATAAAAACAAAGGAAAACACGTTATTCAGAGTGAGTGGTTGATCAACGTGTCATAGGTCAGGTTGATGAGCAAGTAGAAGAAGCTTGGCTATCCTAAAGTGTTTCATCTGCTCGGATCAATGTTACTCATCTGCCACTTTGGACGGATTTGCCCTTGCTACTGCTGGTGTCTCAATGCTTACTGGGTTAATGTTGTTATTCGTCATGTCGGTGAAGCTAATCCACCTGCTTCAATTGAGCTCAGGTCGTTTGTCAGGAATAGCTCGGATGGAGCTTGGTTCTTGCAAAACATGGGAGCTCCTTTGCTGCTTCTTTGGTTGGTAGTCGGGATTGGACTCTACTTAGAGTGCTCAATCATGTATCTGTTGCTGTTATTCATGAGTGGCGTGCTCCAGCATGGTGTGGGCGCTTGTTAGATCACACATGAGCGTTTGGAATAGACTCCTTGGTCGGTATGTCGTTGCAGCAATCATGCTCAGTATGTCTTGCACAGGTCGGTGGTGAAATGGAGCTCGACTGCTAGGTTGAAGCTACTGCTGTTTCCTCATTCTTATCAAAATTCAGCACCATGCTTAGTTCTGCTCTTAAGATAGGCATGATCAGTAGCTTGAACTCTATGGTCAGGCTGGTGGCGATTGTTCTGCTTGGAGCTCAGGTTGGAGATTATAGACACTCCATTTCTGTTTTTTTGTGGACTTGCAGCTGTTGTTACTACGTATTCGTTCCACTGCAAGAGCTCAGATTGGCAAGAACTTTAGGCCTAACGTGTGTTTCAAATTTGGACTTGGTGTTCTGTTGTTCGGTTAAGCTCGGCTTTATGGCGTAATAGGTCGATGCTGCTGTGTTGGAGTTCAGTTTGTCTGTGCGTGAGAGGCTCGACTGATTGACAGCTGCTATTGTTAGAATCGCTCCAGTTTGCACAAAGGAGCTCATGCTCGTGCAGGTCAACATGGGACAGTGAGCTCGCTCAGTTGGAGGCCGGTTGTTCTGATCTGTTAGTGGTAGCTCGGTGCTGTGTGGTGCGCTCCACATCAGATGTGCTTAGATTGCTCAACTTTGGATATCGGTGCTGTGTGGAGCTTTCTCTTCTTGGTTCCAAAATAAACAGCTTAGATCGCTGATGCAACTGCCTCAGATTGGTCAGCCGACATTGGAATGCCCCAGCTCTGCAGCTCTGGTCGTGGTCATTATAAGCTTAGTGCATTGCTGGACTTTCTGGTCTATAAGTGATCCCATGTAGTAGAACAAAATTATCTTAAACGCATATTATAGGTAAAATAAATAATAATTTGGCCCTTCTGTTTTAAAATAATCTTTTATCAATAAAAATTATTTTCATTAAAAATATTTCTCAAAAATGATATATATTTTTGTGTTTGGTTATATTTGTAAAAATATTAAAAAGACTTTTTCAATGTTTGATATGAATTTTGTGTAAAAATAATAGTATATGGACGAAAATTTTTTCTTGGAGAGTATTTTGGAAATGACTTCCCATGTTAAAAACGAAAGTTGATTTTCTAAAATTTTAAGATTTTCCCATAAAGAGGAAAATGCTTTCCCTACAATTTTATCCAACAAACATATAGATGGAGAAAATGTTTTCCCCAAAAATATTTTTTTTTCCAATATAAGTCGAATCGTCCCTTCTTTCATGTTTGTTTATACGAGAAGTGTATGTAGCTTGGGTCAAATTTTAGTTCATATTAGCAAATTATAAATTTTATTTTTCACTTTTCTTCTTCGAATCATCGTAATAATGCGAATATCATTCATATCCAAAACGGCAATTGTTAGAGCAGGAATAGAAGAGTATGAACAATATAATCCTGTGATTACCATCTACAATGCAACGTGTGATGATGAAGAACCTCCAAGTTCAGTTGTCATGCCTCTCACTTTAGGAATAGCTTCAATATGACCATGGAATCTAGTATAAGAGTTAACTCTTAACTTAAGAGCAATGTCCTCCATTGGAATTAGTTGAATGAGATGTTTACGGGTGCGTTGCCACACACAATAGCAGGGTTTGGAAAAGACGTACCCTATTGCATGGTAATGAAGGCACCCATGTCAGTCATGTGTTAAGAAAACATGCTATTTATACTTATTCAAGGTATTCGTATTATCTTACATTCTACGCATTAACCATGCACTATTCTTTACATCGCGTGCATTATCTGTGCACTATCACGGATATTTTTTGCATGTTGGTATCAAGGCTAACATCCTCAATGTTAGCATGATTTGATAAGCGAATCAAAGATTAATTTCATGTTCTTGGTTGTTGCTATTAGCAGGACCATATATTTCATTTATTTATTTATTTTTTAGGCATCACTATTAAATTGTCAACGTCCTTTCTCTCTAATAGAGTTGCCAAAATATAATGGATTAGATTTGGTTGCAGTTGTCATGTGCATTTAGCATACGTAACTTGTTGTATATGGTCTCAAAGAAGTGACATGAAAGCACACGTGAGGAATGTCTAAAGATAAGAAGGTGGAAATAAAAAATAGGTAATCTTAAGAAACTTCAGCACACTAGTGACGGGTTGAGGAGTTCCAATATATTAACCCCACAGTTCTTATGGAAAGCCAATGTGTTTTTCGTTCAAAGCTTTGTTCAATTTTTCATGAAACTATTTCGATAGCACATCAATGTTTTATCTCAATCTTTGACCCTCCAAATGAGGAGGAGCTTTGTGTATTTAGAAAGCTTAATTATCTATGACATCCATTAGATTGTATTGACAATTGACATCTAAGATGAGTTTTTTTGTTGTTAGATCCATCTATAAACTTTGCTAAAGTTCAAATTCATAAGAAGTCTCTTTAAGTGCATATATCTCCTTAGAGATATTAAGAATAAACAAGTTGCAGTCTAATAGTTCCTACTTGAAGTTTAATAGGCTGAATATCTCTTAGTCGTCACATATTCATGGATTTGATTTCTTGATCTCTATCACTCAACTTAGAGAGTCGGGTCCAAGTGGCTATTGGGTTTAAAGCTAGTAATTAAATTTCAGCCTTCTACAAATATTATGCAACAGATTGAAATCACAATACAACAAAATCAAGGAAAAACAAAAGGAAAAGAAGAAAAAAAATCTAAACTAGATATGACCAACATTGCGTAAATCATGATATCATAGATGAATAAGATTTGATACATAAGAAAATTAGACAAGTTGAATTCTTATTTGCACCAATCTACAAACGCTTTACATGGCATGTCGATCCGAAATATCAACTTTAGCTTGTTAATACCAAGACTACACTAAACAAAAGTGTGACCAAAAGAACACCCAACCTCATCTCCGAAACTAAACCGATCTGGGCACTGGAAATCATCACGATCACCATCCAATTATCTTCGCTATCAACCCAATGCCTGTAAACTTGGAATCCTTCAAGTACTTCGTATATTTCGTTTGAGTGTTATTCGTCAGCACCGATGCTGTGTAATTCGTCCGCCCCAATGTTCGGTTGGATTTTGGCTCACAAACTGCAAGTATGACCCCGGCAATTGTGTGATTGACATTGATGCTGCAATTCGACAAGACGCTCTGGTAGTCGGTGAACGGTTTCCCCGAGCGAGCAGGGATTGCCTTCGCGTAGACCACAGGGGTGTTGCAAGGCTGTTTGTCAAGCTGGTCGGACAATTTATCCGCTAGGCAATGCGCTTGGTTGTTCTTTGATAATGGGGATAGTGTTAAATTTTGCCTGTAGCTGTTTAAGCCTGGATTAGACTCTCTTCTACATAAGTAGTAACAATATGAAGAAACATTAATGTTAATACGAGGATACATTAAATTTCCATGAATGATGTTGATTGTTATTAAATGAAACAATGGATAATATTTTCTTTGTTAGGTAATGTTGCAAAATTATTACTTCATTTTTACTGAATGAATAAAATTGTAATGAAATTGACAAAAGGAATAGAGTTGTAATAGGATTTGAATTTTCAATTTTTTTTATTTAAATAAGGAAATTTTGTTAAAAAAAATCAATTCTAGCATTCAATTACATTTTGAAGATTTGAATAATAAATGACTATTTAATATTTTTTGGGATTAAGGACGAAAATGGTACCTGAACTTTCACAAAAAGAATAATTAGATATCTGGAGTTTGGTTTTGAACAATTTGGTACCTAAATAAAGTTTTATTGACATTTTTCAAACTTAAAGTTTGATTTTGACAATTTTGGTATCTGAACAAAGTTTTCATTGACTTTTTTCATATCGGAAGTAAGTGAATGAGATATGAGAAAAATCCATGAAAAGTTTGTTCATGTGGCAAAATTATCAAAACCAAACTTTAGATATGAAAAAAGTCAATGAAAATTTATTCAAGTACAAAATTGTTCAAAAATAAACTTCATATACCTAATTGTCCTTTTTGTAAAAATTTAGGTATCATTTTTGTCATTATCCCTATTTTTTGTAAATAAGAATTATTTATGAAATCATTATTGCAAGCAACTAAATACCAAAATAAGTTTTCAAAAGAAATAATACTGTAATGAGAATACATAGCTAACCCAAGTAGTGTCACTCTATAAGGAAAATGGGGTTAATTACATCATGAGGTATCAACATTTAGACGAAATATAACTAATTTTGTGAAATATTGATTTCTTCCTTTAACAATTATAAATGTTGAGGCTTTATATTAATTTATTCTCAAACGTTGATAACTTTTGATATAATTTACTTTAAGTATAAAATCATTTACTCTAAGAATGGATCAAATAATTTAATACATCTTTGAAAAAATAAAGCTACTTTAGTGCCTGTTTCATATATTAGGTATTAACTCATACAAGCTCCAAAATATTGACCATAATGCTTCAAAATTAAGGTGTCAACAAATTATCTTAAGTTTTGACAATGTAAACCTACCATATAACTGGATTATTCTAAGGCATGCAAATTTATCCGTACGAACATCTTAGAAATAACAATATTCATGATGATATAACGGCGTATATTTGTCGATATAAACCAATTCATATTTTGAATTTTACCCCACCACAACTAATTTTATCATTGGAAAGTGGCAGTGTCATAAAAAAGAAAGGACCGGATTTGCGAGGACGTACCATGATTAGAAAACACCGGATGAGAAGGAGAATGA
The DNA here is from genome assembly GCA_024138025.1 of Combretum micranthum. Taxonomy (NCBI): domain Eukaryota; kingdom Viridiplantae; phylum Streptophyta; class Magnoliopsida; order Myrtales; family Combretaceae; genus Combretum; species Combretum micranthum. The sequence goes on along the minus strand of JAMXBD010001827.1, from coordinate 168,670 downwards.
TAAAGGCGACATGAACAAGCACAGGGAGGAGATGAAATTTGAGAGACTCCATGGCTAGACAAGACAACAATAGCTGGAGATAAACCAAGTTGTCGGGAGCTCTATAGCCTATATATTATTGCTTGATGGAAGTTTATATGGCTAAAACACTCGATATGATTCTCTTGGGACTTAGGCTTATTGGCCTTTGATAAATTCTTTGCTTTTATGCGGCAATATTAGTCCAAGTGTAAAGGGAATTGAGGAACCAGGTATGCGTCAATTCGGGTTAACAGGGGCAAAATATACCCACACACGTTTTATACTACGAAATAAATAATAAAATAATAATAATAATAATAATAATAGAAAGGAGGAGAAGGAGGTACCGTGTTAAATTAATATATATATTTTTTAACATATACGTTCTATTAAAATGGAGTATACACGGTTGTTATTTTGAACTTGTAAGGATTAGAACGAAAACTCATACGTTTTCACGGGGAAAAGGGAAAAAAAATGTAAAAAAGAAAAGAAAAATCCAAAAATTAGAATCTTGTAAAAAAATATTGAAAGTACAGCACTTGAAATCAGCACTTGAAGTCAATATTTCATTTTGTACTGAAACATGACTTAAACTCATAATTTGCAGAAAAATGTAAAAAAAGAACATAAGTGTCTATACCATACACTCCATGAGTGTACATGAATGGTAGGGTTTGATGCTTCTTAACTTTATATTATCATATTTTGTTGTATGTGCTTTTTTTTTAATATATACTTTTTATTTTTTGAAGTTAAAGGAGGTTCAGTATGTGCTGCTTTCAATGGAGTGCCATTGAAAAGCAATAGCTTTATTACCTTGTAAAGGAACAATTAACTTTATCTTAAAAACAAGTAACTTTTATAGAAGTATTTAATATAATCATAAGTATTAATTTAATATATTTATTAAATCAATTAAAGATTCAAGTAATATCTTTAATTATGTATTATAATATATTCATTAAGTAGATACCTATTTCAAAATTTCCATAATATTTATGTATTTAATAATTATCTTAAACTTCAAATTTGATAAATTACCATATTTAATTTTTACACAAGTATGATTGGTACATATCTGGCAGGATTCATTAAGTTAAAAATAGATGATAGCGTAATAACCCCAAAAGTTTATTTTATTCCATTATCTACCTTTTTCTTTCTATTTCTCATTGTACTTTTCTGTTTCTATTTGTTATGCCATCTAGATTCTTCTTCACGCTCTTCAAACCCAATAAGACCTTCCACTCCAGATACAATTTCATTAACAATTTACATTAACACATTAAGCAATAATATCATTATTTTATACTAAATGCTTAAATAATGAATGCACTATATTGCTAGTTAGAAGTAATATAAAATTGAGTCTCTCAAAATACCTAGATTGGTCATGGATTACACTTAGTCATCATGTTACTACCATGTTTTATGTTAATTAATTAAAGATATAATAATATTAAAATACTTTTAAAAAAATTGCTGCTTTTTAAGATAATAAAATTAATTTTTACTTTTCAAGTTAATGAAGTAATAAAGTTATTGCTTTTCAGTGGCGCTTCATTCAAAATAATACATACGTAACTCTTTTGAATTTCAAAAAATAAAATAACACATGCAATATAAAATTGGAAAAAATCGAACCTACTCTTTCTATTCACTCATGAAATGCCTACCACTACACTATGTAACCACTTATTTTTTACTATTTTTATATTTTTGTCTATTTAGAATGCAATCGTGACTGTATTTCCAATATAAATATTTTAAATTCTGATTTTTGGATTTTTTTAATTTTTTTTCCCTTTCCCCATTTTTTATGGGGGTGAGAAGGTGATTGTATCAAAACTTTGGAGCATTTCCCCCCTTTTTCTTCATTCACTTTCAACATTTTAAAAATAAGGTCAGGCAACACACAACAACTGCCCGTCCATTTGCAAGCTTTCTCACAAAGGCCTAAACCCACTCACTCCCGCTCCCTTATCAGATGCCACCCTATAGGTATTATTCAACTAAGGCCCTTTATCTAGCGCAATCACGATAAGAAAAATATTAAAGATTTCTTTCAATTCTATCCTTTGTAATGTTTCTTATATAAAAACGCAAAATTGAGCTTTACCTAATTGGGACCCAACCTAGTGGATTGGTTGAGCGAATTAACTTGTGAAGCACAAGCCTGGTTGCTATGAGAGCTTGCGGTTGTACATTAATATGAGGGAAAAAAAAAAAAAAAGAGTAACTTAAAAATTTTAAACTGAAAAACAATCAGGGGTGGTTGAAATGTGATTTTGGAATGGGGTTATGCTCTTTATGACCTCAACTCATGATTTTATCATATGTTTAATTCTTGGGCCTTAAAGTTTATGTTTTTATGTGATTGTAGCATTAAAAATAAAGTTTGAATTTTCCACTTATAATGATGTTGATAAAACAACTCTTTTTTATTTAGAATGAAACTGCTAAATAGAAGGAAATTAAAAAATTCATCCATATCTCAAGTAGATTATAAAGAAAAGTGATTCCCCTTTTCGGACGAGAAGCAACGAGGATAATGTGAGATTATGAATTTCTATTTTGCTTATATAATTTTATACTTGAAATGTGTCAGTCATACAATTTCACTTCAAATGCTAAGGTATATCTTAGTAAAAATGGAACATAAGAGGGGAAAAAAAAAAAAGAAAAATCAAATTTGAGTAAATGAAAAAGCTTGTCGTTGCGCCGCTAAAGGCGGGCATGGCTGGTGAGCATCCCAATGAGGATCATGCTATCCTACCTACCTTTATATACTCATCTCTCTCGTTACATTTGTTAGTATAAAACTAATTATATATATATATAACCAAATCTCTAATGCCCTAGGCTACAGCCTACATGATGTAAAATGAACCCTCAATAACCTCTAGATGTTATTCCAGAATCAAGTTTAAGGGAGCATTTATTTGGCATAAATTTGTGAGACCATAATGGACAAAAATTCTAGTTCCTTGTTTAGTTATTGTAATGGGTTTGAACAACAAACAACAAACTTTAAAAGTATCAAATAAATTTGAAGAAAAATAGTATCACGTAAAGGATGTGTGATAAATCCCTTTTCACCTAATAACTCAAATCATTTTATAGCATCCTAATTTTGCACTCGTAATATCAAACAATAAACAATGTAAAAACCCTTGCTACTACCATATATATCAAACATAATACGAGTGAATCGTATAATCTAGTCCTTCTTATATTGTGCTATCTAGCAACTATTGTTTAGTATAGTTCTTACAATCAAATACTATCTAAATCCCTCCCTATGATCCAAATGATTGTGTCTCCTCATCTCTATGCCCTCTTCAAGCCTTAGTTCATAATTTAATTCTTCAAATCCCAATTTCCATTGCAAGCATTGCAATGAAATTAAGTTCTTTAGAGGAAATGAATATATATATATATTCTATTTATATGCTAAATATTCCAAGTCGTAATCTCACAATTTAATCCCTCAATAACAATTTCCAATGCAAGCATTGCAATGAAAGGTTCAACATTATTATATATTGATGAAGCCAAAGAAATTAAGGTTTTAACTAGGGATGCAACCGGGGCGGATCGTTATAGGGTACCCGCCTGCCCGCCCCGCTAAAAACCCTATAGGGTCAGACCCTATAGGGTTTAGGGTCGGGTTTTGGGTTGTACTCATAACCGTTGGGAAAACCCGACCCGATTTAATTAAAAAAGTTAAAAATTTTAGTTTAAGGTATTTACTTATTCATTAGTTGAATGATGCTTTTCATATTATTATTTTGTTATTCATGTATTGAGTCACATAATAGGATATGAATTATATTTACAATTAATAATTACTGACCAATTATCCAGAGAAAATCGATTTCCATGTGCAACTTCCCCACTTTTTCAAAATTCATTTCTTTCCCATACAACACAACAAAGTATAAAAATTAATTTTCTCAGAAAAAATAGATTATATATATATAATGACAAATAAATCAAGAATATATAGATCGTCGTGTAGTGTCATCATTTTTTTTTTTATTATTATTATTATTATTATTATTATTAATATTATTATTATTATTATTATTATTATGAGTCGGATGTATTATATATATATATATATAGATATATGTAAGTTGTCACGACTCTAATATGGGGGCCTAACAGGATTTATCTAAAGCTATCATATCACGTGTGCACCCGTAACATGAGAGCCGTCTTGTATGTCAGAGTATACAAGACTCTATTTATTTATAAAAGTTTATCATACAATGATATAATATATTACAGTATTTCAACTATGGAATCCAATTTCCACCAAGATCGCAGAGAATCGGTATCCCCCACCAAATAGTGAAATTGGGTTTCCAAACTACAACATACAAAATTCAATATCATCTAATTTACATTCTAAGTTTCCATATCCTACATTTCTATCTGCAATAGAGTTTGTTGGAGAAGCTCTCTTCACACATTCCTAGCCCAATCCCAGCTAGTAATAATCCTGCACAAAAACTGTTGGGGGGTGAGCGAACCACGGGCTCAGTGAATAACCAGACTTATCACAACAAGCAAGTTATTATCAATCATATGTAATGCATCAATCAAACATATGAACAATTACAAGCTTGGACAAACCGGAATCCAAACAGGATGGAGATTTACGCCCTCTCATCGGGGTTGAAGGAACCAATCCCTGAATCACCTACCCAGGAGAAACTAAGTACACAGGAAACCATAATCCTCACAATTATTATCTCTTTATGTTAATGATGTTTTAAACACTCAGTTCCTGTTTGTACCTTAGAAACTCCACTAAGTGTTAGACATTTCACAGCGATACCATGGGCGGCGCCCTTCGTTACCAGTTAGTTCCCATGGAACCGACAGAACAAAGGTAAGCTTGCGTAGAACTAATAGCCTCTGCCTAGAAAAACCAAGCATTACCAGAGAACCGAAATTCTAACACGTAGTAGGCATTCGTAAAACATAATGCAGTTTATGCAAATCGTGCAATGCATGTCCGTTTCATTTATAGTACCGACAGTTGTTAATCAAGTTTGAGGCGATCATACAATTTACAGACAATCATCAACATATTTCATACAATATTTATCATTCAATAGGATTATCGCTTATATTATGATAATTTGCCATTCAATCATACACCACGCATCATGCTGTATCCCAATCCCGCATGCATATCAATTGAATATATATATATATATATATATTCCAAATGCAACTATACTACAAGCACAAACAATGTAACAAGTCTAAGTTACTCACCTGTGGTCCTCGCTAAGTTGTGTATAAGCTATCGGAATTCCGGGAATTGATCTATTTTCTATGAAGAAATAACAGAGATTTATTATTGAATTATTTCTGTAAGAGAAGGTTTTCCTATAATTAAAGGCGTTGATTCTAATCGCCGAATATTAGGCTAATCCCGTTACTCTAATTATTGCATCGTTAAATAACTTAATTAAATCTTTATGATGCCTAACTATTCCGTACCGATATTTGGTACAGTTTTTATTAATTGTTATCTATATTTTATTCAAGGGTTTGTCTTTTCTTAAGTTCTACTGCTTTTTAATAGAAGATTTTTATTTATTAATTCTTTGCCCGTCAACCTTATCTATCTCTCAAATCGGTATTTTATTTATTTAAGGGTATGTTTTAGTATCTATATCTTTCAAAAGTTATAAAAATCGTGTGTAGATATATTAAATTTCTATTATACTTCAGTTTCATTCTTATTGCAAAACAAGCTAAGTTTAATACTACAATATTATTAGTACTTTTAGTTTTGAAACATTAATATAAATATTAGTATAACTATAGTATAATAATATAATAATCATTTCTCATACTATTAGTGACAAAATAATAGTATCGATATATAAATATAGTAGCGTTTACGTGAAGATAACAGTTTTAATAATTGTTCATGAGTCGTGATGAAAGCATCATCGATACTGAATACTATACTTAGTAGTAATATTAATAGCAATACTTATAATCATACTTACAGGAATGACAGTAAAGTTGATGTTGGTTTATAAGATTGTAAACTGAATGATTTTCTAGTTTGTGATTTCTTAAGTATTGATTCTTATAGTAAAGGAATTTTTATTGTTTAATTTTTTAATTTTCTTTTGATTGTATTTATTTTTAGAGGATCTCATTGAAGCCTTCATTCATATCCTAAGTTCATTCATGATTTATAGAGGTATTAATATTGTAATTTCTATGAATTTGTTCATAATATTTTCTTATAATGTAGAACTCTTAATCATGCCTTTAAAAGCTTGATTTATCAAGTTTTATGTTAATGTAAGGTCTTAGAAGCATTAGACATAAATTTAGACTAGATTAGATGAAATTCGGGTCTTGTTTTGTCTACTTTATTCCAAAATCCGAATTTACTATTACCATATCTATAATATTTTTAAGTTGTTGTCTTCCTTAGTTTGAATATCTAAAATTTCTCATACATCAACAATCCATCTACTTGAATTCATCATGATTTAACCACTTCTTCCAACTACATAACTTTCTTTTAATGTTCAACAATTTAGCTTAAAGTCTATACACGAGTATAACAGGATAGGTTTAGTTGGAACTTACCTTGGAATGGAATGGAAGGAGGAGGTTCAATTTCCTCTTAAAGCAAGAATTAAACCTAGATCAAAGATTAGAGGATGAGTTTCTAACTAAACAACATTAACTATAATAAAAGTTTACTAAGGTAATCTAATTTTCTCACCTTGACAAGCTAGTCTCCTCCTCTTGATCCTTAAGGTAACTTGGGATTTTTTTTTTTTTTTTTTATTTGGTTTTGGTTGTTATTGATGAGCTTAGTGTGTTTGTAAGGTAGGCTAGGGTTTATGGTTGTTCATACAAGATTTCTAAACTTCTTATGTTGAAGGTAGTAAGGGAAAAAGGAAAGGAAAAGGGTTGGGCGCACTTATGTTTGTAGCTGTGTTTTTGGGATGATTTTGTGAAAACTATGAGCTCAAATTGTGTCTAACTTAAGCTTATATACATATACTAAGTATAGGCTAAGTTTTAGAGGCTAAGGAAATGGTTTTGGGTTTGAAAAATATTCACAATTGCAGCTGGAAATTCCATACGAATTTGTCAACTTTGGGTTGCAAGTTTTGACAGATTTTTGTAGTTACTTAGAGGATATTTATGGGGTTTGTTTGCTAGTAAATTAAGGCTATTAAATAGTGGTTTATTTAGTGCATTTGTAGTACAAGTAGGCTGAGAAGAATCGGAGCAAATGAAGGGTTATATCTATCATGTTTCAGCTGTTGTTTTCAGTGGAATTTATGGTGCGAATTTGAGAACGATTTTGGACGAATTTGTATGGAATTTGTGGGTGATTTCAGGGGCTTTAAATGTGTTTGTTTGGTAGTTAATTAAGGTTGTTTATGTGTGTAAAATAGGGGCTCAAGTTACAAGAAAAATCGGGTCAAAATCGAATCAAAATCTGAGGTTGAAATTGGAACTCTACTGCAGTTTTCTTGGTTGTATTCCTTCTGTTGTAGCTGCTGTTTGGTGAATTCTTTAGGCCAACTAGAGCTATGTTTGACTTTGATTTGAGCTGGATTTCTTCTTTATTTAATGTTGGTTTTATGTGAAGTGTTGTGGTTGGGTTAAATGTCATTTTCATGTTGAATTTTTTGTGTTCAAATTAGGTGAATATGTTGAATGTGAATGCTGCAGTTTTTGTTTGAATTTCCTCCTCTGCAGCTGATTTTTATTGGATATTTGATGGCAAATTTGAAACTGTTTTAGTTGTTTATTTGAATTGAATTTCTTGATATTTAATGTTGATCACATATGGGGTGTTTAGATTGGGGTATGTATCATTTTCAAGTTGAAATTTTGTGTTTTAACTAGCTGGACGTAATTCCTATAGTTAGCCGAGATATCCTCTGATTTCAGCATGAAATTCTACGGCCGATTTCCATTTTGTCCAATGTGGAAAATTCTATACACATTTGTTTCATTCGAAAATTCTCCCTTGTTATTCGTGACATCTCCTGCACCAACGTGAAGAAATTTGCGGCTTGTTGACTTCAAATTGGCTGCCGTGAATTAATTCCAATTTATTGCCGTCCCCTGTTCGTGGAATTCCAGCGTGAAGTTAAAAGTTTTCTTCCCCTGCTGCTGCTCTGTTCCACGTGAAGGATGTGGACTTTGGTTAGTATTGGCCATCCTCTGTATGTGATTCTTCCTTCCGAAGCAGCTGCAGCCGATAACTCATTTGCCCCAGCTGTCCAAGCGTGCGTGAGGGCATTCTGTGCGTGGAGGCTGGTGTCTGGCGTTCTCTGTTGCTGTGTGGAAATTCTGCTCGTGTTTCAACTTTGTCTTGCGCGTGGAAGAGGAATTTGCAGTGGAGCATTGTGTTCTGTTCGGTGATTTCCATTGTGATGCTGCACGTGGAGAAGGAATTGCGGTGGTCCTCTACTCCTCTGTTCCTTGCTGCCCACGTGAATACTCTGTCCCAACAAGGATTTTGAAGCTTTGACTTCCTTTTGTTGCTGGACGTGATTTTTATTGTAGCCAATACATCCTCTGTTTATCCGAGAATTTCTTTATACAATGTGCCAATTATTGCAGCCAATTTCTTTGTCTCTAGCGGAATTCCAATCTTGCAACGTTTTCTATTACTATCATTATTATTATTATCATCATCTAGTTAATAGTTAACTAAATTAATTTAACCCATATTAATCTATAAACATATTTTTATAACCGTTACGTATAAATTTTATCTAGATGAAATTATCTAAGTTACTATAAAATGTTAAATTATTTATATTTTCAAATTCATAGTTAAAACTTCACACGATTAATGATTTTTAGTATTTTAACTTATGTGATTAAATTTCCAAGTTCGATGAATTAAGTTAGGAACCAAGTCCTAATAAATTTAGAATTCCTAACAAGTATAACAACGGTTTTGAAATTTTCGTTTCAGATTTAGATTGGTAATTATTGATTGGTTTTTATTATGTATTTATAATCCTAGTAATTCATTTTGAATTATTGTTTTATACTGATAAGCTCTATTAATAAACTGTATCTTATCGGTTTTGGAATTTAGAGTTACTTTGAATTATATCTTGAATTATTATTTCAGGATACGAAATCTCATTTTTGGTATATATTTGGGTCAAAGAAATTTTTATTCGGGTTTTTCAAGATACGAATGAGTTTATTTTAATTCATAGATCTATTCTAAGATTTTTGTTGAATCATATATTTTGGTATTAGGTTCACATTTTCCAATTTGTTCATTTGCTAGCTATGAAAATTATTAAATGTTACATTGGCAACTCAGGATTTTAATTTCTAAATCTCTAAGTCTTTTAATTGGAATATTAGTATAATTTAAATATTTATTTAAGATCTAGATCCTTAGATATCAATCTATTTGTGATCTTATTGTATCTTTTTGTAATTCTGGTGATTTGTCTTTAGTCTATATGTTTATATCTTGTAGATTCTAAAACTAACTGTCTATTATTGTAATCTAAATTTAAGGTTAACTATGATTTCTTGTTGAATTGTTTATCATTTTTCAAAATATTATATTCTACTGTATAGGAGTTATTCCTACTAATTTGTTAGTAACAACATATTCTATCTAGGCTACTTAGTATTGTCAACATATTTGTTACAGTTTTGTATTTTCAAAATTTTTATTGGTATGATTTTAATCTTTATAATTATAATCAAATTCATTTGCACTTTAACATTTTTAAATCGAAAAAAAAGAAAAAAAAAATTTGGAGTGGTTTTTACTACTTGTTCCAATTATTCTATACAATTCTATATTACATTTTTAATATTTGTTAAAATTAGATTACGTAAAATTTGGGGGATTACATAAGTCTTCTAATAATTTTAGGCAATGACATGTCTTGAATTACTGACTTTACCTTATATATTCAGTTTTCATGTTTAGTAATTTTTTACTTGTCTTTAACGTTTTCTAATTTTTTTAAATAAAAATTAGGATTTTTATCAACTCCATTGAAATTTTTGCCCTCCTCAACATGCCTCACTACGATAATAATTTAATGAAATAATAAAATGATGCATTTAATTATGTAATATTTTAAACAGGTAGGGTTCGGGTCGGGTCGGGTTCTGGGACACCCCATTTATTATTGGGTCGGGTTTGGGACAGGATGACCCGACCCGAACCCGACCCGTTTACATCCCTAGTTTTAACCATGTTTCGTTGGTTCGCCAATAATACCAAAAAATGATATTTAATTTTCTATTGATTTTCCAAGTACTTAGTAATTGACATCCAAATTCGAAAATAACAAATAATTTAGAAAATTTAGAAAAAGAAAAGGAAGATGATTCAATTTTGTATGTCTAATATGATCACGATATTCTCCCTATGGCTTACATTTATAGGCAAGCTTGAAAGCTATCAAAAAAGAAAAAACCTAAAAAAGAAATTCTATTAAATTGAAAAAAAAATCTTATTAAAATAAATTAATGAAAAACTATTAAATATTCAATTAAAAACTGTTAAAAGATGTTAAAAAAATATTAATTGCATCATTATTGACCACGCATCATATATTTTTCATGGTAAAGATAATTTGATCCTAAATCCTCTGCAGGAATGATTTGGAATGGAATGGAATGTATTGGAATGGAATGTATTGGAATGGAATGAGTTTGAGAATGATAAATCCATTCCTATGTTTGGAAGATTACATGAAATATAATCACTAAAAGTGTGATTGTGGGTAATGCCTTTAGTAATAAATATAAAAAATTAATACATGATAAGATAAAAAAATAATTACATTCTTATAATTAATAAGAGTAGAATGGAATCGCGATTCCATCTTCTCAAAAGCGGAATCGAATTCCCCTTAAAATCAGAATCGTCGATTTCAAGGAATCACAACTCCGGCTTCTAAAAACGCTTCCAAACACTAGGAAAGGGAATGGAAGCCAGAATTGCGATTCCATTCTAGCTCGTTCCTACGTACCAAACATGCCACTGTCCTATCAATTTGAGGTCAAATGATTACGTCCTTGCCCTTGCAATTGGAAGGATTATTAGTAAAAAGCTACTATTACTTGCTTTTTTTCTTTTAGATTCTTAGTTGGTCATAAAAAAAAGGAGGGTTTGTTTGGATTTCTGATTTTCATCTGTATCTAATGAGTATCTACATCTTATCTATAACTGATCTGTTTGGTCTATTTATAAATAAAAATATCTATTTGTCATTTGTATTTACTTTTGATAAACAATTTATCTAGAAACTATAAAAATGAGATGCTAAAATGATGAATCAAACAGTGCTTAATCCAAAGGTAGGAATTGTGTGTAGTTGTTACCTATTTAGTTATGCCTCTATTTTTCCTTTTATCTTTTATCTTTTTTCATATTTTCTTCTCGAATTTTTAAATTTTTTTAAATATTGACTAATTAATATAATATCATATTAAGTAATATTAAGTAACACACAAGCATCGATTTCTTCATTATTTGCCAAATCATCTTAAATATAAGTAGGGATCCGTATAATTTTTAAGATATTCATATCCGCACGACATTTACCTTTCTTTTTATTACCCAACTTTCATTAACAATCTCTTGGATGAAATAAATAAGAAAATATAGTCCTAAGGATAAAATATAGAAGGACCCTATCGACTATAATGCTAAACCGAAAAAAATCAAATAGTTGTCAAACAATTTCGCCAAAAGGCAAGATTTTAATATGGATTACACACAAAAAATTTCAGAAAAGGGCTACGACGGACGAGAAGCAAAAAATAGATGATTCGGGATCGCCTTGTGATTTATGAAAGAACGGACTTGGCAGTTGGCATGCGATCATAGGCTTGTCTAAGGATATGTCCCGTACATGCAACTAGTTGCCAGAAATAGATGTCCCCAGGTCCCTCCTACACCGTCCAAAATTTTGGAAAAGTATCTGTTGAATCCAACATCTTGATACATATTAAAAAAAATATTTTTTTTTTTATAAATCCTTAAAATATGAGAAGCACTTCTTAATACATGTCAAATGTTTATTTATAAGAACTTAATGGAGACAGAAATATGGACATCAAACTTTTTCTAAAATTTTTGTTCTCCCATAAATTGGGATATAATATGAATAACAAATTCAAAAACAGACGCGGATAAATTTGGATGCCCAATTCAATTTTGTCTAGACTAACAATACAACAACTCTTACCTATAAATACCCATAAATGTGATCGCATGCCATTAATCCCGGACAAAGACAATAATGCCATTTTTTTTTTTCAAATCGCATTTACTACTATGAAGTTTGCAAAAGAAAAAAAAACACAGAAAAATGGCCTTTATGATGATTAACTTCCTCCCTCCGCAACCCCCCCCCACCTCCACACCCCTTTCCTCCGTTGGTGGGGTTTAGAGCTGGGCAAGTGGGTTAAATGGGCTAACCGGTCCGGCCCATGCGGCTGGTGAGTTAAACGGGCCAATAAATTTTAACCCACTTTAATAAACGGGCCCAAAATTGATAACCCTAATCCAACCCACACGGGCTGGTGGGTTAAACGGGCCAGCCTACTAACTTGACTCATTTAAAATTTAACAAAAGAACAATATTATACTAATAGTCTTATAATTTAACGTCATCTCTCATGATTTTTCAAGTGAAAAATACTAATATTGGATACCCCGTTTCAACGAAAAAATATATATTACATTTGCTTGGGTTGAATACTAATTTTCTGATAGGATGGAGCAAGGTCGATTCATCCTTTCCTATTAATTGTAATATGTACTGCAAATTGAGAAAGGAAAAAATTAGCATTACCGATTAACCCATAAATTATGCCAAACACATGGGAAAATGGATTATCAGTTTTTATTTTAAATGAATATAACCTACGAGCCGCGAGGAATGTAAGTAAAATTAGAGTGTGGCCATATCCAAGTCTTCTCCAACGATCCAAAATGAGAATTAAAAGATGGGCATAGCAATGTAAAACATGGGCACGCCTAAGGAAATAGGAAAAGGTCCCGCTAGGTTGGGGTGGGCAAGTGCTTGGTTTATTCACGTGGCAATTTTAGTCGAAATGACATTGATGGTGACCTATGATTTGGGCCGACCAATTGAGATAAGACATGGCCTGTCGATCATTTTCTTTGTACGAGTCTTACCAAGCAACGTAAAAAGAAATGTACTCTCTACGTTTCATCTTTCAATTTAAGTTTAAAACCTATTTTAATCTAAAAAAAAAAGTGGGCCCATATGACCCATTGCGGGTTAACCCGCTTAAACCCGTGGGTTAAACGGGCTAGGTTTTTTTAGCCCGCTTTTAAACGGGTTGAAAAAAATCAACCCTAATCCGTTTTAAAAGTGGGTTAAACGGGCCAACCCACGGGTTATGGCCCATTTGTCCAGTTCTAGGGGTTTATGATGATTAATTTTCTATAATTTATATTTTAGTAATTTTATTTTTTTACAAAGTTGATAGATATGTACTATACCCGTACTAAAATTCTAAGACAATAATAGTTAACCTTTTATCATTTTCCTAAAACTACTAAATAATGTTAACTTTTCAAGCATGTGCATATTAATTTATTATTCTTCTTTTTTTTTTTTTTCACTATATTCGTAACCGTTGAAGCCTGAAGGGACTAGCTCGCGGAAATACCATTTAGATGATACATTTTCAAAGAATATAGAACATAGATGCTACGTATCCTGAATGATAAATAATATTTGGTGTTCAAAAATGGTGTCCTATCGTATACTAGTAAATCCTATCCCAGAAAAGAAATATTTATCACGTATTAAATAAATTTAAAAATTTATAAAAAATCTATAATAAATCAAACAATCTTATTTCGGGACAGCAAATTTCCATCTTTATTCTGTACATAACTCACTAATTATAGTTCACTATGCTACAGCACAAAGAAAAGACCAGTAAGAAGAACCACCTCAGACAGACCTCGTGAATTATGAAACCATAGGCAAATTAAGACAAATAAGAATTTAATACGTTAAGATAAATTACATGCGTTAAGGGTGGTTAAATTCTTATTTGTTCTTGCTGTGACACGTTAGCCCTTAAGTACTTGGATAGCTTGTTAAAACCAAGCTCACACTAACCACCAGAAATGCCACAAAAGAAAAACCCAACCTCATCTCAGAAACTAGGCCAACCGCTGCACTGGCAAGGCTCCCTTGCGGTGTACTGGTACTCAACACCACCACCATCCAATCATCCTCGGAATCGGCCCCGATTCCTGTAAACCTGGAATCGTTCAAGTACCTTGCGTATGGGGTATGAGTATAGTTTGTTAGCACCAATGTTGGGACTAAATTGGGCACACAAACTGGGAGTATGATCCCTTCGCTCGTGTGATTGACATCGATGTTGCATTTGGATAGGACATTCTGGTATTTGGTGAAAGGTTGCCCCGAGCTAGCCGGGATCGCCTTCGCGTAGACCGTGGAGGTGCTGCAAGGCTGGTCATCGAGCTGGTCGGACAGTTTATCCGCCAGGCAGTGCGCTTGGTCGTTCTTCGATAGTTGGGAGAGTTGTAAAGATTGCCTGTAGCTGTTTAAGCCTTGAATCAGATTGTCTTCTTCATCTGTAGAAACATAGATTGTTAGTACCAGTATGCACCAAATTTAAACGAGTTGTTAATTGTTGTTAAATGCATTACAGCTTTGAAAATTAAGTTATACATACTCTAATAACCTATCTCGTACATTAAGTACTAAGTTAAACGAGTTACAAATTACTGTCCAATAATAATGTCCTTAAAATTATGGTAATCTTAAGCTTCAGTTTTCAATTGAGAAAAAAACTAGAAAAAATATATGAATCAAGTTATAACTGGATTTTCCTCAAGCATGAAAGTTCATTAATACGAATCTATTAGAGATGGTATATTTTATTTCGGGTACAATGCTCTAATATATCGATATATAAACAAGTTCATATTAGAACATTACCGTATGACACACCACCGAGGTTTTATAATTAGCGGGATTTCAAACTTGTGATTTTACTATTTACAAATCATATAAAATTATATAGAATCAATTGAATCATAAACTTATAAAATCTTACATTTGACAAAAATATTTTATATTCATTTTAACTAAAATAACCTTATAAAATTATAAACACGTAGAATTATATATTTAACTCACAATTCCAACGATCATAGTTGGGAGGCAAAAGAAATTAGAGTTGCAAAGACGTACCGTCACTAGAAAGCACCGGATGAGATAGGAGAATGGCATTAGCAATAAGAACAAACACAAGGAGGAGATGAAATTTGAGAGAGTCCATCGCTAGACAAGACAAAACATCTGGAGACAAACCAAGTTGTCGGGAGTTCTATATATAGTCTATATATTATTACTAGATGAAGCTTTGATGGCTAAAACACTCCATATGATTCTTGGGACTCAGGTTTAATTGGCAATTTACAAATTCTTTGCTTGTATGCAGCAATATTAGTCCAAGTGTAAAGGGAATTGAGGAACCAAGTATGCGTCAATTCGGGGTAATTAACAGGGGTAAAATATGCTCACACACGTTTTACTATTAAATTGTTATTATTATTATTAAGTCCCTTGTTAAATAATTTTTTGAAATACTATTAAAATCAATGGTGAAAAATATATATACTATTAAAATTGGAGTCTACCACCTGTTTATCAAATGCGATACACATACATTGCAATTTTCAGGTGTCAAAATAGCATATCACAATTTATCTATTTTAATTGTGTAGTATTCCTCTCTTCTTTTACGGTCACTCCTTCCATTGGTTTTGTTTGCTACTGGAAGTACGACAATACATATCTTCCTTTCTATGTGATACACATATATTGCAATTTCCAAGTGCAATATGGTACAACAATTTTTTTTTTTTTTTTTATTGTGTAGTTGTTTTCCACCTCTTCTCATACTCTCACTCCTTCTATCGATTTTATTCGCTGTTGATAAATGTACGGCAACACGTATGTTCCTATGGAAAAAGCAAGAGATGAGAAGCTTTAAGCGATTCGATCAATCTATCCAAGGCTCCTTCCATTCGACACTTCCCTCACACTCGTGCTACGCGTTAAACCCATCTCATTGTCCATCCCTTAAACCCTTCCCACACCAAACCCATCAATGAATGGCAATTCAATCATGCTCTCATGACTTCTTGAGAATGATGAGGCTAGGGTTTTGAAGAAGAAGTGAGTATTGCATCTTTGTATTGCGATATACTTTGAAAGTATACATTGTATTAATAACATGCGATATACTATTTTATGCATGTGATTTTAATGTTGTATTTTGACAACTAATTTTAATTAGATCTTATTTAAGTAATTAATTTCAATAAGGGTCCTAAAAAGGAAATATTCTCAATCATATGATTCTATCTTGAAATTGTAAAGATCATATCAAAATCTCATATATTGTTAGGTAGCTTCTACAATTTTGTCGATAGGATTTTCGGTTAACTATATGACCATTTAAGTAAATATAGTAATTGAAATATTAACTATTTTAGTTGTGCGATCATAGTTAGATATGGTATATAAGCCGTTGGATAGTCAACGGGACTGATCACGTCAAAATTAATAACAAAACCATAGAATTTTTAATATTTTTATAGGGGCGATAAGGTAATCATGTTAAAACTTAGAGGTTCCATCTATTACGGTTGTCTGAACAGTAATGGGGATATCAGTATTCAATATGAACACATAATGAATTTGATATCTCTCTATCTAACTAATATGTTGCCATTTCCTTAACAAATATAACCTTAAAGATATTATTCAACTAAACCACCCTTGATCTAGCACAATCACAATAAGAAAAACATTAAAGATTTCTCTTAATTGCATTCTTTGTAATAGTTCTTATGTAAAAATGAAAAATTGCACTATACCTTAATTAGGAAGCATCTACACTAGGACCCAACCTGATGGATTAGTTTAAAGAGTAGCTTGTGATGTGCGGGATTAGATGCTATAAGGACCTACCGAAAAGCACTTCAATTTGAAATAAATAAATAATGTAACTTGAAAAATTTTAATAGGTATTGGAGACAACGATGATGATAAAATAATCACTTTGTTTTTTTAGAATAGAACAACTAAATAGGGAGGGATTTATAATTTCATTAACATTTTAGAAAGATTTTAAAGAAAACTCTTTCCCCTTTTCGGATGAGAAATTTGGAGTGATGTGAGATTATGATATTTTGTGCCTTGATTTGCATGTACAAATTTATACCTGAGAATGTGATAATTATACAATTTTACTTTAAATGTTGAGTATATCTTAATGAGAAGGAAAATAAGAAAAAGGGAAGAAAAAAAAATATATCAAGTTTAAATAAAAAATAGTAAGCTTGTGGTTGTTGCCACCTAAAGATGAGAATGGTTGTTGACCACCCTAAAGTGGGTCATGCTTTCCTTCCTTCCTCACTTTTTTCATCTCTCTCTCATCACATTTCAAAACTTAAACTAGAGACTGTAAGCCAAAGAAAGAAAAAAGGAAAAATAAATATGAAATTGAAAACCTTAAAATTCAAAATTTATCATGATGTACATGATTTAAAATGAGCTCTTAATAACCTTTGAATCTTTTTTTGAGTCTAAGTGTAGATTCCTTCCTATGATTATAATGATCGAGCCTTATGCTCTTTTGAAGTTGCAATCTCACAAATTAATTTTCCAAATCCCAATTTCGAATGCTTATTGCGATAAAAGGTTCTTTATAAGAAACCAATCATTTTATAATCTATATCATACATGTAATATTGGGTTAATGAACTAACCATGTGGGCTTATATGTTAATTATTGCATATTACATACTATCATATTAAGCCAAGCCCACTTAAGTGGTCTAACAAAGTCATGGGCTTTAGTGCATTTGAATAAAGTGTGGGCTTATATGTGCAGAGACTAAAATATTGTTTCTAATTTTATGATGGTCCAAAATTAGAAATAATGAAAGCTAACCATAATGCTCATATATATATATATATATATATATAATATGGGGTTATGGTCCTTAAGAGAGTATAATGATTTTTTCTTAGACATCCCATAATTAAGAAGAGTAAACAAACCTAAAACTTCTCTTAGAAGGTCAAAATAACCAAAAAATTCTCTTGAAAGGCAAAAGACCAAAGTTACCACAAAGTCCTAGTCATGCTATTTCAAAAGATTCAGGTGCGCTTCTGTATCAAGTTATTTTGAATTTATATTTAGATTTATTCTAAAATTCCTACAAGTGGTATCACTGTTGTATCATGATTGGATCATTGAGATAATGAATTGATGATTATGACCTAAATGTCGTTTATGGATTCATGATTAATAGGTGGCTTTTCTTGTTTGATTAAGACATGAATGTTGTTTACGTAGATTATAAGTTATGAATGTTGTCCGTCTTGTTCGCTCTTTATGTTATTGAAATAAAATTACCGTGCCGACATGAAGAAATTCGCACCTTTATGGATCTGCATATAATTTTTCACATGTGGATTAAGATTCTTGCCAATTGCATACATACATGTTGATTGGTGGATTCCATTGGCGTGTCCCTTTTGTTTTAGCCTTTATTCCTTGTTTCATGTTCTTTTTGGTTCAAAGGATTCAGAAATAAATGTGCCGATTTCATGAATTGTTGAATCGTGGACTTTTATTGCCGTTCAGTTTCGACTATCTTACATTCTTGATTTAACTATGGATTCGGAGATTTGAATATTATATATTCTATAAAATAGTTTGAAAGTTTATGTTTAGATCTCTCTCTCTCTCTATATATATATGTATATACATGAAAGGAAGGAAAAGGGGAAAGTTGGGGCAATAGGGTCATACATATATAAATCTAACAGTAGTTTTACCGAAGAATTCTTTGGGACTATAAATATGAATTCTTTATGCCCTTTATGTTAATTTAATGTTTTTTTTTTAATTGGTTAATTTCTTTGGTCAAATTTTTATTTATGGGTTTTTGATATTAATAAAATGTTGGATAAAGATTCCAATTGGTTTAATCTGACCGGTTCAACAACTAACCCGTTAATGTTGACCATTGGCAATTAAATTTGGATAATTTAAATTCAAATTTTGATAATTATTTTGGATGTCTAGTATTCCAAAATAATTGATTGAAATGATATGTTTTTTACTTGTCTTTGGAATATAAAGATGGTTGTGTATATGTGAATCATGTGAGTATTAGCTGGCCTAAAGGAAGATTAATATTTGGTCGATTTACATACGTACCTATGGAGATAAATATGTGACAATTATTAGGCTTTTAATGTGAATAATAAATTGGTCCAAAGAAAGGCTTGTTATTTGACAGGAGTTTATCGTCTATTTGATCACTATACCAAGAGTACTACTAATTAGTTGATATTTCTATTCAAAGAATAAATATCAATATTGTGCTAGTTATCTTGTGATAGGCCCTACCATAATTTAAATTTATTATTTGCATAATTTGATGATTATGTGAGTTTTGTTTTGATTTGTTTGTTTTGTTCTCTGTTTAGTTGCATGTTCTATTGGAAATATCTCAACTAGTATAAATTCAATTCCTATGTTTAATGACATTAACTTCAAGGCATGGCAAGAGAATTTATTAATAGTTCTCAGAGTCATGGATCTAGACCTTGCATTAAGGGTTGATCAACCTCCTACTATTACAGACAAGAGTGCTTCTAATGAAAAGAGGGAGATGGAAAAATGGTAACGATCAAACACTTGAGTCTTATGATCATGAAGCATGCTATTCTAGAATCATTTATTGGGGTACTATGTTCATTGCGATTGATATGGCTAAGGGTTTCCTTGAAAATCTTAAGAAGAGGTTTACTGAAAATGAAAAGGTTGAAACTAGTACACTTTTGGCAAACCTTATCTCAAAGAGATACAAAGGGAAAGGAAACATAACGAAGTACATTATGGAAATATCTCACATTGCTTCAAAACTTAAGGCACAACATCTGAGATTATTGGTGCATCTGGTTTGATATCTCTTCTGCCATAATTTAGTCAATTTAAAGTAAGCTATAATTGTCAAAAGGACTCTTGGTCCCTTAATGAGCTTATCTCATACTATGTTCAAGAAGAGGAAAGGTTAAAACATGAGAAGGTTGAAAGTGCCCACTTAGCCAGTACCTTTATGGACAAAAGGATAAAGAAAAGAAAGAAAAGTAAGAAAGTTGTGGGATCAACACCGTAAAAAATAACAAAAGGAACGAATTGAGGATGCTTGTTTCTTCTGAGAACCTAAGGATCATAAGAAAAAGAAGTGTACCATAATCACGCATTGCATGCAAAAAAGGTCTGCTTCTTAATTTTGTTTGTTCTAGGTTAATTTGACTTTAGTACTAGACTCACATGGTGGATAGATTCTGCTGCGACGGCTCACATTAGTGTGTCTATCAAGGTTGCATGAGTTGTCAAAAGCCTAGTGATGGTGAAGATATATCTATGTTGGTAACGGCAAATCAGTAGAGTTGAGCAATAGGAAAATTTAGATTATTGCTAAGAACTAGATTTTATTTAATTTGAATGAGACTTTTGTTGTACCATCATTAGACGAAATTTGGTTTCTAATCTATTTGGACAAAATTGGATATTTTGTTCATTTGGAAATAGCAAGTTTAGTCTCTTTTATGATTTAAAATTGGTTGATACTGGTTCTTTATCATATTATGATAATCTATATTTGCTTGATACAATTGCCTCTTTTAATGAACCCTTTTATGTTAATACACGAAGTCTAAAGAGAAAATGAACCAATGAGAATTCGCTTCATTTTGGCACAAAAGATTAGGTCACATCTCTAAAAAAAGAATGGAAACTTGTGTCTGATGGTATTCTTGATCTCCTTAACTTTACTATTTTGATATGTGCATTAATTACATAAAAAGGAAGCAAATGTTAGGAGATATGGTGCCAACAGTGCTTTAGAAGTCTTAGAACTTATATACACGGACATATGTGGACCATTCCTTACAGCTTGTTGGAATGGCCAGCAGTCTTTTATAATGTTTATAGACGGTTTTTCAAGCTATAGCTACCTATAGCTCATTCATGAGAAATCATAGTCATTGGACATGTTCAAAAGCTACAGGCCTGAAGTTGAAAACCAACTTGGCAAAACGATTAAAAGCATTAGACTTGACTTTGGTAGTGAATACTATGGTAGATATGATGGATTAGGTGAATAACGTCCAGAACCATTTGCTAAGTTCCTAAAGGAATGCGATATCGTCCCATAATACACCATGCCAGGTTTACCTACCATGAATGGTGTTGCTGAAAGATGAAATAGGATGCTTAAGGACCTAGTAAGTAGCATGATTAGTCATTCTACCTTACAAGAATCACTCTAGGGAGAAGCTTTAAAGATCGCAGAATACTTACTTAATAGAGTTCCAACTAAAGAAACCAATAGGACCCCTCATGAGCTTTGGACGAGTAAGAAGCCTAGTTTGAAGCACTTACATATTTAGGGATGTCCAGCCAAGGTAAGGCCTTATAGGCCTAACGAAAAGAAACTGGATTCAAGGACTATTTGGTTGCTATTTTATTGGATATTTTGAAAGATCCAGGAGTTACAAGTTTTATGATCTCACAACTAGGTCAATTTTTGAGACAAAAAATCTCGGTTCTTTGAGGATATTGAGTTTGTGGGGGGAGAAAGAGTTAAGAACTTTGTCTTAGCAAAGGAATATGTTGATATTCCTCTAGTTGTCATTGACAGTGATCATAATCAGGTCACTATACTTGACATTGTTCATGAACCAACTCCAGATTTAGACATTGTCATTGAACCTCTTATTGAAGTTCCACAAATTATTCTAGATCAACAAATTCTACAACCTTAAGAACCAGTGCCGTTAAGGAGATCCACTGAAGAGAAGAGAAGTGCAATTTCAGACGATTTTATTATATATCTCCATTCCTTCAATTTTCCTAGGGATGCAAGTGGGGTGGGTCGTTATAGGGTACCTGATCGCTCAACCCACTAAAAACCTTATAGGGTTTTGGGATTAAAAAAAAAACCGATAAGTTATTGGGTCGGGTTTTGGGTTTTATTAGTAACCCGTTAGGAAAACTCGACTTAACATAAATCAAAATATTAAAAAACTAAAATATTAAGTTATTAAGGTAAGGATCCCATTTATATTCTATGTATGTGAAAGTAAGTGGAAACGAAGTGTTAGCATCATTTTATATGATATTATTATCTAAAATTCATTCTTTCAATATAAGTGTTTGTATCATTAATAACTTAAAACAAAATTCTTTCTTTTGCTTTTTTTTTTAAGAAAAAAATTGAAAATCTTGGAGTGGGGTCGGGTCAGGTCGGGTAGGGTTATGGGCTCCTTAAAACCCTATCGAGTTGGGTTTTGGGACACCCATTAAGACTCGAGTTGGGTTCGGGTTTCAAAAAACCCGTCCCAAACCCGCCCCGTTGCATCCTTATAATTGCCATTTGTAGTGATAAGGATCAGGCCACTATACTTGACATTGTTCAAGAGGCAACTCTAGATTTGAACATTGTCATCAAGCCTCTTATTCAAGTTCCCAAAAATGTTCTAGAATAACAAACTCTACAAGCTTATGAACCAGTGCCGTTAAGGAGATTTACTAGAGAGTAGAGAAGTGTGATTCCAAACGATTATATTATATTTCTCCAACAACATGAGGCTAACATTGGAATGGTGAAAGATGATCCAATCAACCTCCATCAAGTCATGGAAAGTTATAACTCTCAAAAATAGATTGGTGCCATGAATCAAGAGATAAAATCCATGAAGGACATTGACGTATGAGAGCTTGTTCCTTTGCCTGGAGGTGCGAAACCCATTGGTTGCAAATGGATATTTAAGATCAAAAGAGATTCAAAAGGGAACATAGAAAGGTACAAGGCACGTTTTGTCACTAAGAGCTTTATACAGAAAGAAGGCATTGATTATAAAGACTTTCACTCTAGTTTCATCGAAAGATTCTTTTAGGACAATTATGGTACTTGTATCTCATTTTGACCTTGAGTTACATTAGATGGGTATAAAGACTATGTATCTCAATGGTGACATTGATGAGACAATATATATGGAGCAATTAGAAAACTTTATTTCGAGAGCTTCAAATCAAATGCTATGAAAATTAAAGAAATCCATCTATAGACTCAAACAATTGTCTCGCCAATGGTATTACAAATTTCATCAAGTAGTTATTTCGTTTGATTTTGAGATAAATGTTGTTGATGATTACGTATATCACAAATTCAGTGGAAGTAAGTACATTTTCCTGATTTTATATGCTGATGACATATTACTTGCCACCAATGATATAGGCTTATTGCACGAAATCAAGAAATTTCTATCAAACAAATTTGAAATGAAAGATCCTGGTGACGCTTCCTTTGTATTAGGAATTCAGATACATCAGGATCATTCTCAATGTATTCTTGGGTTATCGCAGAAGAATTATATCGAAAAGGTACTTAAGAGATTTGGCATGAAAGATTGTAAACTAGGTGACACCCTTGTTATTAAAGTTGACCAACGGCCCAAGAAGAATTTTGAAATTAACAAAATGCAGAAGATCCTTTGTGCTTCAGCTATTGGAAGTCTTATGCATGCTTAAACTTGTATGCGTCCAAATATTGCATATATTATTGGAATACTAGGGAGATATTTAACCAACCTAGAAATGGATCATTAGAAAGCAGCCAAACGGGTCATGCGGTATTTACCTCAGAGCACGTGAATTATAATGCCATAGACAAATTAAGACAAATAAGAATATAATACGTTAAGATAAATTACACGGGTTGTTAAATTATTATTTGTTCTTGCTGTGACATGTTAGTCCTTAAGTACCTGGATAGCTTATTAAAACCAAGCCTACACTAACCGCCAGAAGTGCCACCAAATAAAAGCCCAATCTCATCTCTGAAACTAAACCAACCGCTGCACTGGCAAGGTTTCCTTGCGGTGTACTGGTACTCAACACAACCACCATCCAATCATCCTTGGAACGGGCCCCGATTCCGGTAAACCTGGAATAGTTCAAGTACCTTGCGTATCGGGTATGAGTATAGTTTGCTAGCACCAATGTTTGGACTAATTTGGGCACACAAACTGGGAGTATGATCCCATCGGTCGTGTGATTGACATTGATGTTGCATTTGGATAGGACATCCTGGTAGCCGGTGAACGGTTGCTCCGAGCTAGCCGGCCTAGCCTCGCTAGCCGGGATCGCCTTCGCGTAGATCCTGGAGTTGCAGCATGGCTGGTCATCGAGCTGGTCGGACAGTTTATCCGCCAGGCACTGCGCTTGGTCGTTCTTCGATAGTTGGGGAGCTGTAAAGATTGCCTGTAGCTGTTTAAGCCTTGAATCAGATTGTCTTCTTCATCTGTAGAAACGTTGTTAGTACCAGGATGCACTAAATTTAAACGAATTGTTAATTGTTGTTAAATAAGCTTTGAAAAATTAAGTTATACTCTAATAACCTGTCTCGTAAATTAAGTACCACGTTAAACGAGTCACAAATTATTTTCCAATAATAATGTCCTTAAAATATAATGGTGATCTTAAGCTTCAGTTTTCAATTGATAAAAAAACTAAAAAAATATATAAATCAACTTATAACTGGATTTTCCTCAAGCATGAAAGTTCATTAATACGAATCCATTAGAGGTAGCATATTTTATTTTGGGTGCAATGCTCTAATTTATCGATATATAAACAAGTTCATATTAGAACTTTACGCATGACACACCACCGAGGTCTTATAATTAGCGCGATTTCAAACCTGCGATTTTACTTTTTACAAATCATATAAAATTAAATTGAATTGATTGAATCATAAACTTATAAAATTTTGTATTTTTAAAAAAATATTTTGTATCTATTTTACCTAAAACAACCTTATAAAATCATAAACACGTATAGAATCATATATTTAACTCACAACTTCAGCAATCGTAGGCAGGAGCCAAAGAAATTAGAGTTGCAAAGACGTACCATGACGAGAAAGCCCCGGATGAGATTCGAGATGGTACTAGCAATAAGAACAAGCGCAAGGAGGAGATGAAATTTGAGCGACTCCATGGCTAGACTAGACAAAATAGCTGAAGATAAACCAAGTTGTCGGGAGTACTAGATGAAGCTTTTATGGCTAAAACACTCCATATGATTCTTGGGAATCAGGTTTATTGGCCTTTGCCAAATTCTTTGCTTGTATCAGCAACAGTAGTCCAACTGTAAAGGGAATTGAGGAACCGGGTATGCGTCAATTCGGGTTAACATGGGCAAAATATGCGCATACACGTTTTATTATTATTATTATTAACGCCTCGTGTTAAAATAATTTTTTGACATATACTATTAAAATCAATGGCGAAAAATATTTATACTATTAAAATTGGAGTGTCTATTAAATGCGATACACATATATTGCAATTTCCAAGTGCGAAATAGCATATCACAATTTATTTATTTTAATTGTGTAGTAGTCTTCCTCCTCTTTTACAAGCACTTCTTCCATTGGTTTTGAGTTTGTTTGGACAGTCTGTTTTTCATTTGTATCTAAATCTATATCAAAACGACATGTGTAAATATTTTTAATTTATATTTATATTTTATCTATATTTGATCTTTTTATGAGAACTGTTAATTTTTTTTATCTGTATCTATTTCTTGATAAACAATTTGTTAAAAAAAATTTAAAAAAAAATCTGTATCTACTGAAAAAAGATGACCAAACAGATCATGCTACTGAATGTACGACAATACGTATCTTTCTATGGAAAGAGCAAGAGATGTGATGCTTTAAGCCATTCGATTAATCTATCCAAGACTCCTTTAAGCTTGACACGTCCCTCACACTCATCCTATGCGTAAAGCTCATCTCATTGTCCATCCCTTAAACCTTTCCCACACCAAATCCATCAATGAATGGCAATTCAATCACGCTTTCCATCACTTCTAGAGAATAATGAGTTTAGCGTTTTGAAGAAGAAGTGAATACTGCATCTTTGTATTGCGATATACTTTGAAATTTTACATTGTATTAATGACATGCGATATATCTATTTTGATAATTAATTTTAATTAAATTTTATTTAAGTAATTAATTTCAATAAGGATCCTAATAGGAAGTAGTCGATAGAACTTTCCAGTCAACTATTTAATCGTTTAAGTGAATATAGTAACTAGAATATTAATTATTTTAATGGTGCGATCACAATTGGATAAGGTATGAGCCGTTGGATAGTTAACGGGACCAGTCTTGTCAAAATTAATAATAGAACCATAGAATTTCCCATATTTTTGTAGATGCGATAAGATAATCATGTTAAAACTTAGAGCTTCCATCTATTATGGTTGTCTCAAAAGTAATGGGGATATCAATATTCAATATGAACAAATGATGAATTTGATCTCTCTCTCCCTAACTAATACGTTGCCACTCTCTTAAAAAATATAGCCTTAAAGATATTATTCAACTAAACCACCCTTGATCTAGCACAATCATGATATGAAAAACACTAAAGATTTCTCTAAGTTTCATTCTTTGTAATTTTTCTTTTGTAACAATGCAAAATTGCATTGTACCTTAATTAGGTAGGATCTACACTAGGACCCAACCCAATGGATTAGTTTAAAGAGTAGCTTGTGATTTGTAGGTTCAGATGCCGTATGGATCCACCAAAAAACACTTCAATTTGAAATAAATAAAAAATGTAACCTGAAAATTTCAAAAGGCAAATATTGGAGACAACGATGATGATAAAACAATCCCTTTGTTTTTTCAGAATAAAACAACTCAATAGGGATAGATTTATAATTTCATCAACATCTTAGAAAGATTTTAAAGCGAACTCTTTCCCCTTTTCAGATAAGAAATTGGGAGTGATGTGAGATTATGATCTTTTGTGTCTTGATTTGCATGTACAAATTTATACACGAGAATGTGATAATTATACAATTTCACTTTAAAAGTTATGTAATGCCTTAATCTGAAGGCATTACAACCCGCCACGTGTCCTTACTAAAGAAGAACATGCTAAGGCTATTATTCTACTAATCCACAATTGGAATCAAATAACATTAAACTCTAATGTAAAGGATACCTGTCTAAAAACATTTCATATAACAAAACTTCTGAACAACTTAGTTGGTCTAAACCAAAAGCCAACTCAAATCAAACTAAAACATTTTAAGAAAAATCTTAGAAAAACTTTAGATTTATAAAAACATTATAAAACTTTATAAAATCTTCAAATTTTGACTATCTCCAAACCAGAATATCTAAGCATCAATAAGAAGATCAGGTTCACTATCGTCTTCCCCAAAATCTACATAGACATCATAGTCCAACAGATCAAAAACTATTAATATATCAACACCTAATAGGTTATTATCTTTGATTAGTCAGGCAAATAACATAGTTTAGAACTATTAGCCATTAGTTTTAAACTCGAAGTAACTCACGACTCTGTAAAAACAAGTAGTTAGGAAAATAGTAATATATACATATATTGGTGTTGGGAATTTCCCACACACCCAGAGTACCATACTTGTACCACTCTTGGACTATAGGAATAATCTATGTGCACATCTCCACTCGAGACAATGCCACACATAGATCATTAAGGCGTCGTCCTAGTAGCAATGGTCCTTCCGATATACTAGACCCAGCGATAGACAAGCAGCAAATCAAATTTAAAGCTAGATAAAAATTAATCAGTTTACAATTTCTAATCTTATAAACACAAACAACAAATAAGATAAGGTTGCATAATCAATTTTAGGAGAAACCCTAATTTCACCAAAACACCTAATCACATAAGCAAAACTATTTCAAAACATATTTTCATAAGGTAGGCCTAATTCCATCATCATCTAAAACTCTAAACCGAAAAGAAAAAAACCCTAAGTTTACACACCTTCTCTTCTTTGATTGTAAAACCACAAAATTGACCAATCTTATGGTTTTCTCTAAATTTTCTCCCAAAATTTGATTTTCTTCAAAATGCACTAAGAAATTTAGAAAAGATTTTACTTTTACATCACCAAAAGAATTGAGAAGAATCATTTACTTATTTCTTTGGTTCTTCTTTTGCCTCCTTGCTTGTAGAACACTAAAACTAATGTGAATCATAGCATCATGCTTAAAGCTGACCAAGTTCAAGTTCAACAATCAATTTCAAGAAATTAGAGGCTCAATGACTGGAGATCCAAAGGAAAAAATATGAGTCAAGCGAATTAAGGAAGCTTATAAAATAGTTTGAGACACGAAGGATTAAATCCTTAAAGCCTTGTATGCTAGCCTTTAATTGTTTTGGTGTCTTTTTGAATTTCCTTTGTGATTTTTTGAATTTCTTTGTTCTTCTTAATATAGGAATTATTCACAATTATGTTTTTTAGTTACTTAACTGCCACAATTATGTTTTTTTTTTTTTCAGTTACGTTGTTTAATTGCCACAATTATATTTTTCAGTTACGTAACTATCTTGTAATAAGCCTATATATAAAGGTTAGTAATTACTCAAGATAGATATAGATGTTTTTATCATATCTTTTGAGATATTTGATAGCACTTTTAAGTGTGAAACCCTTTGTGGTGATTTTGAATATTGGGTTTTCATTCTCTTTATTCTTGAGTTCTTATCAATTCTTATGTCATATAGAATTGTGGTGACCCATGTTATTAGAATCTTGTGATTCTTTTAACATCATGATTAATTTATAGATCGTGATCCCTATCGTTCTATAATAACCCTTTTAAGAAGGAGGAAGGCTAAGTTATAATGAAACTTGGAAAAACCCTTTAAATTTCCTAATAGGAAAGGTTGACGGCTTAGGAATATAAGCTAGCGACCTAAACTCTCAAAGATGAAATTCTTGCCAAGGATGGCCGGCCCAACATTGGTGGCGTATAGACCAAGGCTG
The DNA here is from genome assembly GCA_024138025.1 of Combretum micranthum. Taxonomy (NCBI): domain Eukaryota; kingdom Viridiplantae; phylum Streptophyta; class Magnoliopsida; order Myrtales; family Combretaceae; genus Combretum; species Combretum micranthum. Next base: position 139,603 of record JAMXBD010001827.1, on the reverse strand, counting down.
GTGGCTTACCTATTCAAGGCCGATGGCTTTGAGGCAGCTTTGTGATATCTTCTCCTATCTTTATTCACGTGTCTGCCATTTAACAGTATACATATTAGGATGGACTATAAAACCCTCTTATTTATCAACAAATGATACTTTTGCCCTTCAATGTAACTTACTTCTTTGTATATTACATATTGAGTATATCTCAATAAAGAAGGAAAATAAAAAAAAAGAGAAGAAAAGAAATATATCAAGTTTATTTATAGTAAGCTTGTGGTTGTGTAAAGACCCGACATGCTCAATTCTCAAATTAAGCACACCAAGTCCCCAACCACGTATAACTCTTACGAATTATACGTAAGGTTGTCTTAAAAGAAGGTGTTTATGTTGAACATTGATATCCGATTTTAGATTATGAAATCGTTTAGTTAGATTCTGACAACAACTGGATTTAGCAGCAGAAAAATAAACTTTAATAAAAACGTTTCTACATAAAAGCATTTCAAACTTCCACTATTACAAGTGGAAAAACTTTCACTTTGATAAATATTTAGAAAAGCTTATTTACAAAACTTGGGCACTAACAAACCCTTAAATAAAAATACAAATTTATAAATGAATCCAGTCTCTATAAAACAAAGCAAAGAAGAAACAAAATACAAATATATCTCGGTCCTATTGCATTTCACTCATCTCCCAAATCTTCAGAATCGCCCAAAACCCGAGACAAACATCATCACATCAATCATCATCACCATCACCATCAAACTCATCATCATCAATTTCATCAACATCATCTTTATCAATAACAACAATACCTGTAAAAAGAATAACAACAACAATAATGAGCCGAAGCCCAGTACACAGCAACACAATCACACATGGAGTGACACACGAGGTTAACTAAATGCAAATGCGACAATGACAAGTTATTATCTTTCTTTAAAGTAAACAAATCAACATGGGAGTATTCAAACTCTGGACATCAAGGATATTTAGGGTCCTGAGTAACGATCACGACGCTCAGGGGGTTGATATAAGCAGCTCGGATACTTATACCGTTCTAGATAATTTTACAGAAAACACCTAAATCTACCATGCCCAATCTGAGCAGGGTGCCGCTCCCCTAACCGGATACCCATTCCATCCCAGGCTCATCTAATCTGTGAGGGGGCACCCCTAGGCACTCATGCCACCCTGGGCAGGGATTGGATTTAACGGCGTAAAACACAAATCAACACTCACAATTAAGTTTTTTCTTAATATATGTAGTTTTCATAAATGCCTATCCTAACACAGAGACAAGCTAGTTACTGCGTACCTTGAATATGGAATCCAAACATAGCCTCAGAAGGAAATTTCAGAAGATAATCTAGAAGATACATCAGATATCCACTTCTATTATGGAAAGAGTTCGTATAAGAAACTAAACTAAACTAATCATCCACTTCATCAAATTCATACAAGAACTTATATCAATTAATCACTAATCTCTAACTCATTTTATTAAATCCTATTTGATCAGACACTAATGTAGAACCCCACTATGGCTGCGATGAATCGCCCCGCCAAAATATGGACGATTCTCCTTTGTTTGTCAAAGTATTTCTTTTCACTTTGATTATGGTTTCTTATCCACAAAGCATCAACAAAACATTTATATTCAAAAACATATAAATCCAAAACAATTAAACATTCAAAACAACATATTCTCATGTTATTCAAAGATCACCCTAACACATTCGTTTAATCCAATTATTTGTTACTAACCCATTTTAGCTTAACCTTAGTCAAATTGATTAGAATTAATCATTTAAGTCATTTACCAAGTCAAATTGATTAACCTTAGCCATTTAATTCAAAAGCCAAGCCAAGTGGATTAAGCTTAAGAAATCTAGTTCATTTTAGTTTAATTGAGTTCATTAAGTCAAACTCATTAGAATTAATCATTTAATCTAATTACTAAGCCAAAGTAATTAAACTAACTCAATCTAATTTATTTTAACTCACTCAAGTTCATTTAGTCAAGTTGAACTTAGATTGTAACTAGATTCATTTTATGTAAGCTCGCATATTTAACTCAATTATTCATTAAATCTATAAATCTATCTAAGTCATGTTTAATTATATCACTAAATCATCATTACACATCAAATGTTACTTATCAATCTCATTTTATGTCAAAAAGATCCATTTGTTCAAGTAAATACACATAAAACAATCTATAACAAGTTTTTAGCTTAGCTTGATAAATGTATTAGTTGGAAAGAATTAAAATTTAAGCACTGATACGTTTCGAATTTGCAAAAAATCAAAACATGAAAGTTGTATATCTCTTCTTATCTTTCCAACACAACTTGAATCACCTTAATTGGAGATCGGATGAAAAAGTTATGGCTAAAATACGAAGAGGCTACAAAACTAGGAAAAGTTGCAAAACTAACGCCGGCTTTCAACACCGGCGGCGTAAATTAAAAATTTGCCAGCGTTAAGAGTCTAGCGTTCTGGTCACCGTTGGACTCTTCAACACCGCCAAATTTTGCACGTACACCGGCAGCGTTGGATTCAACACCGGCAGCGTTGAATGCCGGCGTACATGCATTACGCTGCTATCAAATTTTTCCCTGTTTTTTTTGAGAAAAACATTTGTTCAAATTGTTTCAAACTCCTCCAAATTCATTTCAAGCTTCTTAAAACTTGTTATTTGATCTTACTACAATCTAATAAACACAAACTCCCACTTCAATCCATCAAACATCACTATAATCATAAACAACTTCAAACCCCAATTTCACTATTCATCTTCTTCCTCAATAAACCAACTCCATCAACCATAAACTTTACAAATACAAACTTAAACAACACTTCTCAACTCATATACATCATATACAACATTTAAATTCGAAATTATAAATAAGACAATAAATAGTAAACTATACTTAGCTTTTAGAAAAGAACACAAGTTGAAACTTCATCCTCTAGCTCGGTTTCCTCCATCTAGTTCATCTCTAGCCTTGATTCATCCTCTAGTTGGCTTTGATCTTGAGATTTGTTGAAGAATTTGAAGAAAAGAAAGAAAAATGAAGAAGAAAGGGAGAGGGAGAGAACCATCGGTTGGGAGAAAAATAAAAGGAAGGGAAAAGTGAGAAGAGAGAGGCAGAGGAGGAGAGATTAAAAGGAAAATAAAAAGGATTAAAATTAATTTAAACGAATATAGGTATAGGCTTAGAACTATCAGATCAAATATCTATAGTTCCAAGAGTATTTAAAATTTTGTTTCTGAACCAATATGTTAGAAATTAAAAACTTGCAATAAGAACTTAATTTGAGAATTTATTTTAGATAAAAGATATTTAATTTGAGTTCGGGTTTAAGAACTGATATTTTAAAATAAGCAAATGAACTCAAATTTTACTGAGATTTAGGAATTAGTGTTTAGGCTAAGAATCAATGATTTAGGAATTCTCTAAACACTTTGATGACATGTTTAGGGAATTTGAAACTCAAATCTCAATTAATAGCTAATTAAATTATATCAACTTGTCTAATTAAATCCTATAATTTATTTTAGTCATTTAATCTATCTAAAACTCAATTTCTAATCTAGGTAAATATTTGGGGTATTTCAGGTTGTCACCACCAAAAGATGGGAATGGTTGTTGACCACCCTAAAGCAGGTCATGCTTCCCTTCCTTCCTTCCTTGCTCTAGTTATCTCTCTCTCATTACATTTGAAAACTAAAACTAGAGACTGTGAGCTAAAGAAAGAAGACGGGAAGAAAAAAAGGAAAATCTGAAATTGAAAACCTTAAAATTCAAAATTAATAATGATGTACTTGATTTAAAATGAACTCTTGATAACCTTTGAATCTTATTTTGGGGTCAAATCTAGATTCCTTCCTATGATTCAAATGATCGAGCCTATGCTCTTCCGAAGTTGTAGTCTCCCATGTTAATCCGTCGAATCCCAATTTCCAATGCTTACTACAATAAAAGGTTCTTTATGGGAAATCAATCATTTTATAATTTGTATCATACATGGTAAATGGTAATCTCACAATTTAATGCTTCAATTTTACCGATGGCATTGTGACTTAGTAACACTAATGGCATTATTGGAGGTCTTCTAAATTGAATGCATTGAGTTAAAATCTCCCTCTGTCGTTATAATGTAAAAAAAAAAAGGAAAAAGAAATATTCGAATCCCAATTTCCAATGGAAGCATTGCAATGAAAGTTCATTTAGAGGAAATGAAACCTTATTATGTACTTTTTATGGTAAAAATATAGTTTGATCCTACATTCACTCCTGCCTGCACTCGATATATAAGGGATCGTCAAGAAGTTGTTATTATTTTCCTGTTCTTTTTCAGTTAGGTTTTTGTGTAGTTGTTATCTATTTAGTTTATGCTTTCATTTTTCTTTTCCTTATCAGATTTTCTTTTATCATTTTTACTTTCCAAAATTCTCAAATTTTTTAAAAAATATTTGATGATTAAATCACACATGAGGACTAAATCAGCTAAACAAAGCTAAATTTCCATGCTTTCTTTTCGAAAGGGATCTGCATGATTTTTAAGATATTCAGGACAGGTTCCCACGATTTACCCTTCTTCTTTACTACTTTTATGCTCAATAAATGAAAGTAAGTTTGGCAATCTATTTAGAATCAACTACTTTTACGGTCACACTTTCTCTTGAAACAGAGGTTCTATTTGTTTTGGTAAATATATATATATATATATATATTATTTTTTCATATTTATTTAAAGAAAGGTAAGATAATTATTGGAAAACATTTTCCTTTTCAAAAAATAGAAACTCATTCAAAGATGATTTTAAGACAATTAAAATAACTTACAGATTATAAGAAGCATGAGTCATTTATATTAATTTAAGTTCTATCTATCAATCATTTACTCTGGCAATATTTATTTTTAATTTTTTAACACTTTAATTTAGATACATCACTTTCTTATTATAGAATATATTTTATTACTAACTAGCCCAATACTTTTTGTTTTTAATAAATACATGACATGTTTTGTGCTTTTATAAATAAGTGACATGAGTTTTGACTTTTGACAAATATATAACTTGTATTTTGTCACATTGCTTTTTTTTTTTTTTTTCATTGGTTGATTAAATCACCTTAGTATTATTAACACAAAGTTATAAAACATGGGTTATGTATTTATCAAAAGCCAAAACTTAAGTCATTTAGTTATAAAAGTCAAAATATAGATCATTTGATTGTCAAAATATTAAAACATAGGCTCACTACTAGAAAAAATAGCTTTTAGAGACAGAAAACTTGTGACGGAAAATTTCTATCTCTAAAAAAATGAATTAGAGATAGATTTGTGACAGATTTATGATGACATAAATTATGACTAATCTTTTAATTTTTATATGCTTTTGCGATAGAATTTACGACGGATTACACAATGATTTGCGATGGAAATTTTTCCGTGGCAAATGTGTCTCTGATTTTAGAGGGAAATAAATTATTTTAGTGCCAATTTCTATTTTTTTAAATTCTATTTCAAATCTATCTCTAAACTAAATTATTATATAGATGTATGTATAAATAATTATGTTTAAAATTTAGTTTTAATTATACATATCTAATATTATATATAAATGCGCATTATATAATATGGACATATCTTATATTTGTAAATTAATTTTATTATATAATGACTATAACATGTATAATCATATGTTATTTACAACTAATTATATATTTTTTATTTATAATATATTTATTATTATATTACATATTTATATATTATAAATTATAAATAAAAAATAGTACTTAAAATAAAAATATTATATTTACATCTTATTATTATTCTTTTACATAATAACTTATATAAAATAAATAAATTATACAACTTGATAAAATAGTATATAACAATAATATAATATGGTATATATAAGTAATATCATAAAATACTACTTAAAAATAAAGTATATTTAAATAATAAAATATGTAAAATAAAATAATTACTATATAATGTAAACTTAGTATATTTAAACATATATAAAATATATAAATAATATATTATCTTTTAGTAATATATTAATAAAAAATATATTCATATTATTTATTATTTTTATTATATAATTATTATAATTATTCACATGTTATTGAATATAAAAAATTTTATTATATATATCTTACATAAATTTAATTTTCATACTATATTTTATTTAAAATATAATAACATATTAGGGGAAAAATAATATACCACGTAAAAAATAATATATTTAAATAATAAAATATATAATATAAAATAATTAGTTAAACATATTTAAATTGATATTATATATTATTTTATTGACATATTAATGAAAAATATATTTTTATATTGTTTATACTATATTATAATTTATTAAGTGTAATAAAAATGATAAAAAAATAAAAATATTATTTTAAAATATATTATTTATTAAGTTAATATAAAATATTAAATAAGTAATGTAAAAAGTACAATTATTATATATATATATATAAATTTATAAGTATAATATTATTTATATTTAATATTATTTATTTATATTAAATATATAATTTAAAATAATTCTTATAAAATGTAAATGTAGTATATAATAATATTATATATTATTTTAATAAAATATTATTGAAAAATCCTTAATAAATAGGCAAAGTGAAATTATAAAAGATATGTAAAATGTTTTATAGATATAATAATGTAAATTGTGATATTTGTTAAATAAATAATAGTGGAACTTTACACATGAAGATATGAATTGGTTTATTAGTTTAGTGCTTGTGAAAACTTTAATGTTAAGTGTACTTAGTATGGAGCATTCTATAATGGGTGACCTCTTGGGAAGGATAAATTGGAGACAAATGTGTATTTTTTTTAAATAATCTATCTTAGAATCAGAGACAAATTTACGACGGAATAATTTTATTTAATATTTACTAATTTGAGACAGAAATTTACGATAGAAATCTGTCTCTAAAGACTTCTTGTAGTGGCTATATATTTATCAAAAATCTAAACTCAAACAACTTATTTGTAAAACTATTGAAACCTATGTCATATTTTTATAATTAACTCATTTTTTTTTTTAGTATTTGAAAGAACTAATAAAAAATCTTAATTTATAAAATTAACCAAAACACTAAAAAATACGCTAGTTCTTTATGAAGTTTCCTTTTAAAAAGTTTGCACAAATCCTAGCTATGTCGATCGGAACTCCATTTTTTGATTAAAAAAGACATATGTTGCTTTTTCCTAGGTTTTATTAAACTCGCTAAACCCCCTGTGGGGCTTCAAGTCCCACATGGGTAATAGGTCAGTGTCTTTCCCTCTATGTAAGTAAGGGATGAAGGTCCTCAGCATAACCCCGCGAAAGGGATTTGCTGTGGTCTTCTCTTCTCCCCCTTCCTCCTTAGTTGGCAAAAAAAAACACCAACCCCCGAGTCCTGTGTGTGTAGCGCTGTCTAGGGTGTCTAGGCGTCCTAGGTTAGATTGGCTAGGGGTCCCTCAGGGGCCACCCCCTTTGGGGCTTCAAGTCCCACATGGGTAATAGGTCAGTGTCTTTCCCTCTATGTAAGTAAGGGATGAAGGTCGTCAGCATAACCCGCGAAAGGGTTTTGCTGTGGTCTTCCCTTCTCCCCCTTCCTCCCTTAGTTGGCCAAAAAAAACACCAACCCCGAGTCCTGTGTGTGTAGCGCTGTCTAGGGTGTCTAGGCGTCCTAGGTTAGATTGGCTAGGGGTCCCTCAGGGGCCACCCCCTGTGGGGCTTCAAGTCCCACATGGGTAATAGGTCAGTGTCTTTCCCTCTATGTAAGTAAGGGATGAAGGTCCTCAGCATAACCCCGCGAAAGGGTTTTGCTGTGGTCTTCCCTTCTCCCCTTCCTCCCTTAGTTGGACAAAAAAAAAAAAAAAATTAACCTCGCTAAGAGTATTATCATCTGATAGATCCTCCATGAGATCCTTAAAATATCATATCATCATTTTAAGAAACTCTTTCCTTGAAAGAACTCATCACTTTATGTATAAGATTCTTTGCATGGATCCTTCATATCTTTTTATATTTTCATAGGCCTCATTTACTTTATAAAATACTCTTACTTTTATAAAATAATAGCAATATATTGTAAGGAAACTTACCTGTAAATCTCAAAAATTTAAAAAGGACTCTTCACTTTCACAAAAACCTTAAAAAGTAATATCATTAAGAAGGACCCTATGTCAACTCTAATAACATCAATACAAGAGAATCTCGTTGAAGAACCTAAGCTGAAGCCTCGATATTCAACTCATCATTCGCAAGCCGGTAAATCCTTGTATAATCAGATTTGGTAATGTGGTAAAAAATAAAATAAAATCTATTTTTTTGCCAATAGATAATTTAACATTTTCACTTACAAAAAACAAGAAGTGAATTTCGGTTCAATCTCCGATTTTCATTATTAAGAGGATATAGTCCTAAGGATAAAGTAGAGAAGGAACATCCAACCATCATGCTAGAAACCGAAAAGTCAAGATTTTAATATGATTACGCACAAAAAATTCAAAGAAAGCGTACAACAGACAAAGAACCAAAAATTAAATGATTGGGATCGCCTCCTAATTACGAAAATAATATACTCGTACATGCCATATTCGACTGATAAATATTTACTTTCATAAGTGCTATTTCAATGCTATTGTATGATGTTTTTCCTTATTGGATAGGGTTCATCTAAAGATGCCATTTTCCGGTAAATACAACTAGTTGCCAAAAATAGATGTCCTCTGCAACCTACTATATACCATCCAATTTTTTTATTCTCCCATAACTGGGATATGATATGAATAACAAATTCTAAAACACATGTGGAGATAAAATTGGATAGCTAATTATCTTAAGCGCAATATATACACAAACATATTAAAAATTTTATCACTGCTTCTTTTTTATTTGTTTGTACCTTAAAAGTGTATGTAGCATATGTAAGAGCCACGATAAGAAAGCTCACCTTTAAAGGCAGAATTTTTGCAACGAAATATTTTGTTTTTAAATAATTTGATTAGCATCATATTTGCAATGTATTTGCATGGAAATATAATGAAGGAATTTTTGTTGTTTATTTATGTATTAGCGATGAAACCTGCGATGGATTATCATGGATTTGTGAGAAAGTTAATTTTGTTGGAAATCTATATCAGATTGGGAAGGGAATTTTTGTTGGCGCTATGTTTTTCTTTGAAATTTTGTTTCAAATCTATCTCTAAAATTAAAATAATATATGCACATATATCCATAGCTATGCAAATATGCATGCGACATTTAGAGATAGATTGAAATGTGTCTCAGATTAAATAATACTAGTGATGCTGCACCTGCATTGCATGTGCATAAATTAAATAAAATAGAATACTAAAATGTTTGAAACATAAAACTATTATTAGTTAAAAATATACAAATTTGTTGCAAATGACATTAAAAAAAGTACAAAATTTAGGATTTTTAAAAAATAAAAAAGAAAAAAAGGAGAAAGTGACATAAATAAGTACATAAACAAATAGTTGACGGGGTTGGAATACCAATATTGAATCTGTTCTAATAAAGTGCTATGCATAATTTTACTGGAAAACACAATAAGCCATTTTTACATTGCATGAACAAATTTGTACTTAATAACTATAAAAGATTTGTTTAAATTTAATCATGGATATATTATGTCAAAGGTGTAAAATTACAAAAATCGATAGTTGGTTTTCATAGATTTTTTTATATTTATATTGCAATCTTTAAACAAATATGTAGCATGTAATTACTATGGGAAAAAGAAAGGAAATCAAAATATTGCATGATATGAAATGGACGGATTAATTGGAAAAAGTTAGAAACAAAAGAAAAAAATTGAACTAATAGATAAATAAAAAACTACAGTCACATTATTTATACAATGATCAATGAATATTACATTGCTGTTAGAAATTGCAAATTAAAATGACAAAAATCATAAGACCCTTAATATTCTCTCTGTGGATTCTCTCTAAATTCATCATCCAGAGACTATTGTTATCCGAATACAAGAAAGAGAAGCATGGGTTAAAGTGATCCAATTCACAGTCTTTGGTAGTAAATATAAATGGTTTGGTGGAGAGATGAGGTATGATTGAATTAAATATAATGAATGTAAAATTGAAATTAAAACATATGTGGATAAAAGGATGATATATGACAAAATAATTTCCAAAAGTTAAAACAATTTTAAATTCATGGAGATATCATTATTTTACTTATATAATATTTTTGCCACTTATTCTCAAATTCAATTACTTTGCACCGGTAAAAATAGAAAATGAGGTTAAAATTATAACATTCATGGCAACAAAGCATTAAATATATATAAACATACTAATTGAAATCTACTGGAAAGAATTTTGAAATGCTGTAGAAAAGTATTTTGTCTCATATAGTTCCATCTACACTTGTAAGAATAGACAATGAAGATAAAAATTATAAAATTCATGGCAACAAAGCACTAAATATGGATAAACATAAAATTAAAAAAGGAAAGAAAGAGAAATTTCATATAAAGAAAATTGATTTTATACTTTAAAAAGATAAAATATATTTTGCATATAAAATAAAAAAGCAGGCAAAAAACTTTTGCTTCCACCAACATACTAAAATGAATATAGTTAATACTGTGAAACCATTTGAACAAACATCTTTTATCCAATGAAATATAAAAGAGACAAAGTGAATTGCAAATAAACCATCTAAAACTAATATTCTGCTTTTGGAAAAAAATACATGTAGAGAATCTTACCATTATCGATCTCTTTGTAAACTTCCCCTTAGATTTGTCTTCTAGGAAGTGCACAGCAAGCACAAATTAAATTTCTCATATTTGGTGTATATAAAAAAATTGAAGATGGTTTGGGGAAGATCGTAGATTTGAAAAGAAGAAAAGATGAAAAAAAAAAAAAAAAACTTTTTCAAAGTAAGTTGAGCGAAGATTTTTAGAAATTAACCGTCTGAAAAATAAACTGCCAAGATAGTGGAGTTGGATAGATATGAAGATGGTTGTACCATGAAATTATAAAAATAGCCTCATGCATTGTTAGAGTTTCACTCAAAGTAATACGGTGGTTCTAATGTAAATATTGACAAAAATTAATGTCAAATAAGTGTATATCATGTAGGAAATAATTTTTAATGTGATGTGGAGACGAATGAAATGGTTTTTGCTTAAATAATGTAGATAAACACGTCTATACAAATCTACTCCTTTGATTGCTTTTATCAAATAAATAAATAAACATAAACAAAAAACACACTTAGTATCTTAACAAAAGCAGACCAAGGATACTCGGTCCTTCCTTTTATCTTTTTGTTTCAAGAAACCTAAAAGTTGAAAACCCTAACGCTACTCCCACATCCTAGAAAGCTTATCGTGACAATGATGAGCACTTCGGAGAATGAGTTGAAGAAATGAAAGCTACATCCTGATAGAAGAGGCAATCCTAAGAAGGTAAAGGTTCTTTGTAAAATGGATGTGTTTTGGAATAATCTCTTCTTCATGAAATCAATATGCATGATGAGTTGCTTTTGTTCTTTATTATTGTGTTTTGATGGATAAGCCATTAATGTTTATGAGTTTTGATGTGCATTTCCTGAAATCAACAGCTGTTGTATACTAATATTATAAACCTAGCATTTTATCTGCAAGTGATTTCGTGACTAGAGGATCGTATGTATTGATTGTTAATGTGGTCTCTTTTAGTTTTGTCTAGATTTAATGAGTACCACATGGGTTTGATAACTCTAAAGAGTTGCTAAGATGCTTTTTATTCAAGATTGAGTAAAATTCTTGTGGCAAAGGTAAGACTTTGATCCTCTGATGCATTCTTAGTTTTCTAGATGTGCTGTTATTGTTACATATTCTACAATCGTTTTGAGAGGAATGTTATTGGTTCTTCTCTTTTTATATTAGTTTATGTTCTTTATTCTAAGGTAGTAAGATATTAGTTTGATATCAGTTACTAGATGTATGATGAAGTGCGGATGCGATATAGATCCCACTATGGTTCCCTACTCGGCCTCTATTTTAGATTTACAAAATTTTTTCTGTGAGATATAGATCCTATTGTTAGGGTTTCTAATGATAGCTTGACTAACTTATTTTCTAGAAGTGGACATGAAGGATGGTAATGCATTTGATTACTAGACTAAAAGATGGAAGTCCTATATTATATTATTTATGTTGACTTGTTACATGGCAGTGGATAAGATGATGACCGATTTGTTGGGTATAAATCTAACACATATGAGTCTATATCCAAGGGTATCCTAAGTATATGGTTTATACTTAGAAGAAATAGTGTGTAACTCAAGGAAATTGATGAAATCGAGTCACACACGGGTTGGATCGCCGCCAGCTTTGATAAAGAAAGCCGCCAGTCTTAAATATTTGAAGAATTGTCGAAGATCATCCAAGGCCGCCGGTCGTGAATTGTTCGCCACCGACGTAGACATTCAAGGCCGTCGGCCTTGAGCCAGCGTAAGTCTTTGTGGAGGAATTTAAAAGATCAGCCTTTATAGGCTGGCCTACCCTAGTATATATCTATATATTAGATGTTTTTCTTTTAAACTTAGAGAAAGAGAAACACAATTTTATATTTTCCTAAACCTAGAGAGAGATCTAGGGAATTGTTGCAAATCCACTAGTTTGTGGTGAGATTGTGTGATCCACTAGTGGGACTAGTAAAGATTGTGTTGTATCCTATTATTTCAGATAGTGGAGGATTTTAGTGTGGCGGTGGTCCTATGGTATTTTCTTACATTGGAGTTTTCCATGTTAAATCTTGGTGTTGATTGTTTTATTTTTGTTTGAATTATTGGTTAATTGCTTCGGTAAGAGAAAAAGGATCAAGCTTTTTCTAACAAAGTGGTATTAGAGCGCTAGGTTCTTAAAGAAAATTAGGGTTTCACTGCACTTAGGTTAGGGTTTCTTGATTCCAGACATGGCTGAATCTTCAGGTATAATTATCAAACTTAATTCTTCAAATTACTCTATCTGGAAATCTATGATGGAAGATATTTTATATTGTAAAGAACTGTATTTGCCCTTGGAGGGGTGATACTGCAAAACCCCAAGATAAATCTGATGCAGATTGGGCGATACTACATATGAAGACTGTTTGTTATATATGATAGTGGGTTGATGAGAGGGTTTATCATCATGTTGCTTAAGAGACTAGGGCTGATATTTTGTGGAAAAAGTTAGAATCTATGCATGAAAGGAAAACAACCTTGAACAAAACCTCTTTGATTAGGAGAGTGGTTAATTTGAAATATAAGGAAGGTTCTAACATGACTGAGCATTTGAATGATTTTCAAGGGCTTGTAAATCAACTAACAGCCATGAACTTGTGCTTGAGGATGAGATTTAAGCACTCTTGTTGCTGAGTTCATTACTTGAGAGTTGGGAAACACTTGTAGTATCGGTTAGTAATTCTGCTCCAGATGGAACCTTGACACTTGCTATGGTCAATGATAGTTTGATCAATGAAGAGGCCAAAAGGAGAGATGTGGGTATTGGTTCAGATTTAAGGGCTTTTGTTGCAGATAAATCTGAAAGGAAGGGTAAAAGCAAGCATAGAGGGCAGAATGATAAATATGACAGATTTGACAAGTTAAGGGGAAGATCCAAGTTAACGAGTAAGAGAAACCTCAAGTGTTTCTATTGTGACAAGCCAGGTCATTTCAAGAAGGACTGTAGACTGTGGAAGAAACAGCAAGGTAAAGGTAAAGGTAATGATTCAGATGAAGACACCACTGTTGCAGCAGTGGATGGTGAGGTAATGGTTACATGGGATGAATGTTGTATTAGTCTTGCAGGTCGTGATAGTGACTGGGTGGTTGATTCTGGTGCCTCTTTTCATCTGGCTGCACATGGTGAGTTATTCTCATCTTACATTGCTGGTGATTATGGCAATGTTAAGATGGGAAATAATGAAACTTCAAAGATTATAGGCATTAGAAATATTATTTTGCAAACTAACATAGGTTGCAGACTCATTCTCAAAGATGTGAGGCATGTACTAGATATTTGCCTGAACTTGATTTCAGCAGGAAAGCTAGATGATGAAGGCTACCACAGTCAGTTTGGTAATGGTAAATAGAAGCTCACCAAAGGCTCCTTGATTGTAGCTATGGGAAGGAAGTGTAACACCCTTTACTTAATGCCAGCAAAGCTAAGTCAAGGAGATATGAATTTGATAGATGATGCTACTATAGAGCTGTGACACAGATAGCTTGATCACATGAGTGAAAAGGGGCTTCAGATGCTTGTGAAGAAACAACTTCTACTTGATTTGAAAGGTACTGCATTAAAACCTTGCATTAACTATCTTGTTGGTAAACAACATAGGGTTGCTTTTTAGAGAAATCCACCTAGTAGGAGATCTCATATATTGGATTTGATCCATACTGATGTGTGTTATATGAAAGATAGAACTGGTGCATTGTACTTTGTTACATTTATTGATGATCACTCTAGAAAGCTTTGGACACATGCCTTGAAGTCCAAAGATCAGGTGTTGACTATATATCAAATAGTTTCATTCTAGAGTGGAGCGTGAAACTGGTAGAAAGTTAATTTATGTCAGGGCTGATAATGGTGGGGAGTACAGAGGACCATTTGAGCAGTATTGCATAGATCATGGGATAAACCTGGAAAAGATAGTTCCCAGGACCCCATAGCAGAATGGTGTTGCAGAGAGAATGAATTGCACCATTACTGAGAGAGTAAAGTACATTTTATCTCATTCCAAGCTACCTAAGTCATTATGGGGAGAGGTCATGAGAACAACTGTGGATGTGATAAAATCTTTCTCCCTCATATGCTTTGGATGGAGATATCCAGAGAAGGTCTGGACAGGTAAAGATATTACTTATAATCACCTACGTGTCTTTGGGTGCAGGGCCTTTATGCATATTCCAAAGGATGAGAGAGCGAAGCTCGATGCTAACTCCAATCAATGTATTTTTCTTGGGTATGCACATGATGAATATGGGTACAGATTGTGGGATCCTGTTGACAGGAGGGTCATCAAAAGCAGAGATGTGGTCTTTCTTGAAGACTAAACAATTGAAGATATTGAGAAGGCTGAGAAGTCATCATCCTCAGGCCAGATTCCCACAAATGTAGATCCTGCATCTTCTACTGATACTACTAATAGAAGAACTATAGAAGACACAAGTGAAGAGATCTAAGAGCCTCAACAGTAGGTTGAGTTGAGGAGATCTTCAAGAGACAGAAGACCATCAATCAGGTATAGTCCAAATGAATTTGTGATGATCACTGACGGGGGAGAACTTGAACGTTATGAGGAAGCCATGACGCATGACAAGAAGAAAGAATGGGTAAAAGCCATGCAAGAAGAAATCAATTCCTTGCATGAGAATAAAACTTATAATTTAGTTCATCTGCCTAAGGGTAAGAGACCCCCTGAGAAATAAATAGGTTTATAGACTGAAGACAGATGAGAACAGCTTACAACCAAGGTACAAGGCAAGATTGGTTGTGAAAGGGTTCAGTCAGAAGAAGGGCGTTGATTTTGAAGAAATTTTCTCACCTGGGGTGAAGATGTCATCCATTAGAGATGTGCTTAGCATTACAGCTAGTCTAGATCTAGAGATTGAGTAGATGGATGTGAAGACAGCGTTCCTTCATGGTGATTTAGAGGAAGAGATCTATATGGAGCAGCCTGAAGGGTTCAAGATCAAGGGGAAGGAGAATCTTGTATGTAGATTGAAGAAAAGTTAGTATGGGCTGAAACAAGCTCCAAGGCGGTGATACAAGAAGTTTGACTCCTTCATGTTTGATCAAGGTTACACCAGGACTGCCATAGATCATTATGTCTTCATCAAACGATTTTCCAGTGGTGAGTTCATTATCCTTTTACTTTATGTTAATGACATGTTGATTATTGGCAGAGATGCCAAGAGGATTAAAGAGTTAAAGATTGCCTTGAGTAAATCTTTCTCCATGAAAGATTTAGGACCTGTTAGCCACATTCTTGGTATGAAGATTATTAGAGATAGGAAGAGGCAGAAGTTGTGGTTATCACAGGAGGGGCATATTGAGAAAGTGTTGGAGAGATTCAACATGAGCAAAGCGAAATCTGTTTGTTCCCCACTTTCGGGACATTTCAAACTGAGTTCATTTCAGCGTCCTAAAAGTGAGGTAGACAAGGAGGATATGAAAAAGGTCCCATACACTTCAGCTGTTGGGAGTCTAATATATGCTATGGTGTGCACAAAACTTGATATTGCTCATGCTGTTGGTGTAGTGAGACAGTATCTCTCAAATCCAGGGAAGGAGTACTGGTCTGCAATGAAATAGATTCTATATCTTAGGGGCACTTCCAAGTTTTGTTTGCATTTTGGTGGTAGCTGTAAGCCTGTGTTAGAAGGGTCTTCAGATGCGGATATGGTTGGTGATTTGGATTCCAGGAAGTCCATATCAGGTTATCTGATTACTTTTGCAAGGGGAGCAGTATCTTTGCAATTAAAGTTGTAAAAATGTGTTGCATTTCCAGCACTGAAGCAGATTTTGTTGTTGTAACAGAAGCCTGCAAGGAAATCTTGTGGAAGAAAAAGTTTTTGGAAAAACTAGGTTAAGAGAAGGAAAACTTGAAGCTGTTTTGTGATAGCCAGAGCGCCATTCATCTCAGCAAGAATCCAATGTTCCATTCCATATCCAAACATATTGATGTTAGGTACCACTGGATTAGAGATGTGTTATAGTCCAAGTAGTTGAAGCTTGAGAAGATCCATACTGATGATAATGCATCAGATATGATGACCAAAGCTCTACTCAAGGAGAAGATTGTTGCATGAAGATTGTAGGAGTGATGGAACTCCCCCTATGAGTTGGAGGGGGAGTTTGTTGGGTATAGATCTAACACACATGGGTTTGTATCCAAGGGTATCCTAAGTATATGGTTTATACCTAGAAGAAATAGTGTGTAACCTAAGGAAATTGATGAAATCGAGTCACACACGGGTTGGATCGCTGCCAGCTTTGATAAAGAAAGCTGCCAGTCTTCAATATGTGAAGAATTGTTGAAGATCATCTAAGGCTAGCCTAGAATTGTATGCCGCCAGCGTAGGCATTCAAGGCCACCGAACTTAAGCCGACGTAAGTCTTTATGGAGGAATTTAAAAGGTCGCCTTTATAGGCCGACCTACCCTAGTATATATCTATATATTAGATGTTTCTTTTAAACACAGAGAGAGAGAAACACAACTTTATATTTTCCTAAACCTAGAGAGAGATCTAGAGAGGGAATTGTTGTAAATCGACTAGTTTGTGGTGAGATTGTGTGATCCACTAGTGGGACTAGTGGAGGATTTTAGTGAGACGGTAGTCCTATGGTTTTTCCCCATGTTGGGGTTTTTCACGTTAAATCTTGGTGTTGATTGTTTTATTTTTGTTTGAATTATTGGTTAATCGCTTTGGTAAGAGGAAAATGATCAAGCTTTTCCTAACTTGATTTGACTTCCATGACCTATATAGATATTTATGTCATCAGAACTTAGTTGGATTTATTGATATAAATTGTTTTTTCATTTTGACATTTTAATTAAACTATATGATGTTACTCTTTTCTGAGAGCTACTACAGACATTATGACAAGTTCCGATTTTTGTGTAGTTGTTGGGTTTGAATGTCGTACTAGCATATGAGTGTGTGTGTATATATGTGTATGTATATGGTAGGGTTACTACCTCATTTGTTTTACCATCTTGTTTCTTGCTTAATTTTTTTTTTACTTTTCCTGTTGCTTTTTTGTGATAATTGGGTTAATGGGTGTTAATTTTTTTTTAGAATTTAGTGGTGAAATTTCACTTTTTCTATAGTTATATTTACATCGGCAATCTAGTTCTGTGAAATGGGTTATTCGGTTTTTTCCCCCTTCCTTTAGGTTGGAAATGAAGATGAATTTACTTATATAGTTGAAAAAAGGAAGGGTTTTGATTGGATTAAGAAAAAATGGATATGTATACCTTAAATTTTGAGTCTTTACATGGTCTTGTTTAATAAAGCCACATGCATGTTGTTTGCTTTCTCTTCCTTTGTATGCTTCATGAGCTGCCATTATTACATTTTTGTGATTTGAAATTAAGGTTTCGTGCTTTGATTGTGGTTGCTTTATCTTGGCTGGTATTGCTATTGGATACTGATAATTAGGATTGCACCTTGGCAAGTTGCTGTTATATGATATGATAGATTGGTTATCATTTGAAACTAACATATGTGATGGATGCGGATGCTATTTTTGCTGTTTAGAAGCCCAATTGATATTCCTCCTAAATGAAGAACAAGAAGAAAGTATTTAAGTGATAAGAAATAAGTATCATCAAGACAATGAAATGAAAGTACCCACATTGTTAAATGCAAATTTAAAGCTTGATGATGCAAGAATTCTTGTTGATTCTGGATACTTAGAAGAAGTAGATCCAAATGAAGTTCATACAATATAGTTGGTCAAGAAGATGAAGAGAATTAATAAGATTATGAACTTAGCTCCTCAAGTGGTAATGAAGAAAATGTTTAACAAGAGTTTGATTATGATACTAGTGATAATGACATGCGAAATATCTTCAAATATTGGTTCTATTGTACTTAAACATTTATAATATATGAGAAGCACTGACTTCCCTGCTTTTTATTTTATATGTGTGAGTTTAGCTAAATGATGTAATTTTAGTTTTTTTTCAGCATAAACACTTTTATTGAATGTTCATACCATTATTATGATTGTTGTTGCTTCAATTCTAGGTATTGCGTTCCTTTCTCATTCTAAAATATAGTCACTTTTATAGTAAACTTATCAAAGTTTACTACTTAATATGATTCATATTCCATATTTAATATGATTCCTTTTTTGGATATTTTTTGACATTTTAATTGTAGATATGATGCAAAAGGTAACTAACAAGCGCATTGGCAAGGGAAGACCACCATGTTCATAAAACATATGTGATAAATGCACTCTAGAATCATCTCAAGTAGAAAATACTACAACTAATGTAGGAGCCACAATGGTGGAATTAGGACAATAATCACATGTGGAAATACCTTTGCAAGAAAATGGTGCTTTAGAATTTCCTATTGGTTTAAAGAATCAAGATTTAAAACATCATAAGAGTGATAGTCCCATTACATGAGGGCTTTATCGAGGGACTCTTCTCTCCACAAATTCAACTGACCGCACCTTTCTTAGAGTTGTTGGTGATAGGTTTGTGGTTTGGATTAATTATTAAAGCATTGCAACAATATTATTAAAATTACAATAATTACTCTTATGATTTCTACATAATAGTTTTGATGATGTTGAAGTACCCCTAGCTATTACTAATGCTATCAAAGAAAGTTTTCACAGTGCATGCCCATCTTGGAAGAAACTTAGTATCAAAGACAAGAAAGTATTGTGTAACTTATTTTAGGTAAAAAAATTGATTTATTGTACATTGTTTTTTCTTAATGTTAAACTTGCAATTCGTATTAATAACTTTTGATGAAGTTTAGAAATGACATACTTGGGATCCAGTAGATGAATGTAAGGTAAAGGAAGCATGGAATGCTATAGCAACTAGATGATTTAGTGATGCACTTAATTGGGCTAGAAAGGATGCATGTGTAAACGCTGGTAAACAAAAACTAGAGGATACAAAGGGAAATTGATCGAGTTGGATACCATTTGAAGTATGGAATAAGTTAGTTGATGACTATTGGAGTGGCCTCAATGGGAGAAGAAATTTGAAGCGACATGTAATAATAGACTTACAATTAAGGAATGATCTATTTCAAAACACTTAGGAGGTTTTATTTCATTTTCCTTGCATCCTAGAAGCATGGTATGCTCATATTTCACTTTCTTTGGCTATTTTGACGTAATACATGTCCTAATTATTAAATATATGGTTAAGAATAAGAATTTTTGAGATTTTTCTTTTGAGATGGCTCAATATTATTAATGTTGGAAAATACTTTAAAGCAATCTATCTCTCAACTTGAACTATTTGATTATACACATAGAAAGGAGAATGGTATGAGTGAATATATTGACAAGAGTGTAAGTTTATTTTGTTATTCAATGCATATTCTTGATTTCATTTTTTAAAACTTCTAATAACTAATATGTTGAATGGATTTTTTAGGAAAAATATACCGAGTCATTAAAAGTGAATTATGGTGAAATCATCACTTCCTGGCTTTGATTCCGATGCATGAATAGACAAAACTGGGGGTCTTCGTCATGGAAAATTATATGGATTTTGAGTTAGGTAAAAACCACATAACATAGTTGGGAATAGTAGAAGTCATCATTTGGTAGTTCAAATTATGGTGATTCATCATCATCTATCATTACTTCAGATAAACTTAGACAGATACTAGAAAAGATGCAATAAGATATGCAAGAACAAATGGAAAAAAGAGAGTAGGAGTTGCAGGGAGAAATGGAGAAAAAGAGAACAAGAGCAAATGAAAAAAGAGAGAACGAGAGTTTGAAGCAAAATTAGAGAAAAGAGAAGAAGAATTTAAGGCAGATTGAGAAAATAGATGCAAAGTATATTAGCTGAACTTGTCAAGCTCTGAGGGAATGATATTGACAAACTAAATGGAATTTCATATGCGAACTTTATAACTCATTAGACTTTTGGATTACTTCTCTTTTGTTTTGACTCTATTAGATTTTATGTTGACTGGTTTGGATATGATGTTGCTTTTTAAGACTTATGACAATTGAATGTATGAGAATCTTCATGGTTTATTTTGAATCTTTATTGAGTTTTAAGTGGAAATTTAGTTGTATATATAAGCATGTTTAAGATACTAGAAGATAGGAGTATACTTAATATACAATGAATTACGACAGGTTCTATTTGGAAGTTATGAATAAGTAGGTTTTTTATTACAATTGTATTAGACAAAGATAGATTTTGTGATGGAATTTACAAAATAATCAATTTTTCACTTGTTTTAATGATTATATTAGAAATGAATTTGTGACAAATTTGCAAAATTAATAGATTTTATTATAATTTAAAAGAAAAAAAAACTGAAACAGATTTGTGACGGAATATTAAAAACATATTATTGATAATTGAGACAAATTAGAGATGTAAAATATTGTTTTTAAATTCTTTGGTTGTAAACTTGGATGACTGATTTGTGATGGAACTTATAGGCAATAGAGACAAATTTTTTGTTGCAAAATTTGTGATGAATTTTTTAATTGGTCGTAAATAGAATTAGTGATGATGGTTTTTGTAACAAATTTGCGATGGAAATTTTGTCTTTGAAAGTTTTTAGAGATAGATTTTCCACTTCTAGAGATAGAAATTTCTATATCTAAAGGCCAATTTTCTTGTAGTGAACATATATATGTGTATGATATATATATATATATATATCGAGATGGAAACTTCTCTTTCAAGGATATTATTTTGATTCTGTTTCAATGAATAAATACTTGCCATGTGTTTATAAAGTGATAATAATTGTTTACTTTAGTTTAGAGATATTTTTATTTTTTAAATTTATTTAACACGTGCCAAGTATTTATTTACTGGATAATGAAGATACCATTCCTAGAACAACAAATATTTATCCATATATACATGTACTAAGACCTTAAAATATGTATTATTATTTATTTTGGGCATACTTGTACATTGAGTGATAGTTTAGTGAGCTCGGTTCCTTTATTAGGATGATTTGAGAAAATTTGGCTTGGTGGACTCGAAATAGGGATAGTTGAACTGGTCTACCGCATCTTTATCTCTTTCAAGCAGGTTCATCCGCAAAGGAGATGACTATTGGTCTTGACTCATGAGGGACTTTGTCTCATCCATTAATCATTAAGATGATCTAATAGTTATCATTATTTATGCCAAGTGCCTATACATATTCAATTAGTCATCATCATTTTAAAATTTTTAAAAGAAAAGACAAACAATGTTTTATAAAGAAGACTTCATCCACAAAAAGATCAAACAAGAGGCAGCTCAAATAACCACCATTCTACTTATTCAAGAACTATATAATTGATATGCGAGATCTACTAAAACTTCCTTATCTATCACTTGTACATTTGAGCAGCTGAGATTACTCGTTCCTTCTTTCTATTATTCTCTCCAAACCATCCTATTATCAAATATCATCTCTTCAACAACACTTTAAGATCATGTGCAAAACGTAAAATCCATATCACACGTGTGATGTGACTACTTTAGAAATAACCTTGCATCTATGATATTTACATTATAGAGGTTATTTGATTAGCTTTTTTCTAATAGATACATAAACTTTTTCCAAACTTTTTTTTTTCTAATAAATTGTTTATCAAGAAATAAATGCTGATAAAAAGAAGTTGATAATTTTCATGAAAAAATCAAATAGATTAAATATACATATAAATCAGATATATTTACATGTATCGTTTCGACATAGATACATAGAGACCGAAAAGTAGACTATCCAAACAGACTCCTATTAGTCTACAAATTTTTCAAATTCAGACCACCTGGGGCAAAATTCAATCCAAATTAACACGAATTCCACTCTTCACTTTCCTCCAAATATGAAAACATCATTGTCGCACAAAAAGGCAACTGAGATAAACACACAGAGTAGTACTAAGACCATCATTAGAATGCTATATCATTAAGCAACTTAACTTTATTTATTGAGAACTATTTGCTTTATTGGTGAATTCTTTTACAAGTGAGAGTAAAACAACTTTCCATTTTTTTTTTTAAGTAAACACTGCAGCCTTGATTTATTGTGTCAAGCAACTCCCACGGTTCCCTATTAAAGTTACGGTCTAATGTTCTAATTAGAATTATGGTCTAATGTTCCAAGATAATTATGGTTATTTTTCACTAATAATACAGTAGGCACATTTTTTTTTTTTTTTTTTTTTTTTGTTCTGTTGTTGTGATGGGGGGGGGGGGGGGGGGGGGGTGGGGGGGGTGGGCGCGGGGGCGGGGGGGGGAGATGGGGTGTGGGGGTTGGGGCGCGATTAACAATTCACATTAAGCATATTGCTGTAAATTTATACATCCTATATATGTCTACAATCTTGAAGGGACTTAACTAGAGAAAATAACTTTTGAAGGATACATTTCGAAGAACATAGAACATAGGTGCTACATTGTATTCTGTTGATTGTATGTCTAAAATTTTAAGCAGCAAATCATGGATCACAAATGCTACACTACAGCACCAGGGAAAAACGAAACAACCTCACGCCGCGTGAATTATGAAACCAGACAAATAAGAATTTAATACCAAAGAGAAATTACATGCATCAAGGGTTGTGAAATTCTTATTTGCTCTTGCTGAGACATGTTAGTCCTTTAAGTACTTGCACAGCTTATTAAAACCAAGCCTACACTAACCAGAAGTGCCATCAAATAAAAGCCCAACCTCATCTCCGAAACTAAACCAACCGCTGCACTGGCAAGATTCCCTTGCGGCGTACTGGTACCTAACACCACCACCATCCAATCATCCTCAGAATCGGCCCCGATTCCGGTAAACCTGGAATCGTTCAAGTACCTTGCATATGGGGTATGAGTATAGTTTGTTAGCACCAATGTTGGGACTGATTTAGGCACACAAACTGGGAGTATGATCCCATCAGTCGTGTGATTGACATCGATGTTGCATTTGGATAAGACATTCTGGTAGTCGGTGAAAGGTTGCCCCGAGCTAGCCGGGATCGCCTTTGCGTATAACGTGGAGGTGCTGCAAGGCTGGTCATCGAGCTGGTCGGACAGCTTATCCGCCAGGCAGCGTGCTTGGTCGTTCTTCGATAGTGGGGAGAGTTGTAAAGTTTGCCTGTAGCTGTTTAAGCCTTGTATCAGGTTATCTTCTAATAACAATACCAACAATATTTGGAGTGATAAGGCTGATCTATGGTGTGATAAGGATGGTTTCTGGAGTGATAAGGATGACAGACACAGTAGAGGGAATATGCTTGGTGATAAGGACAGTTGGGATGTAACAAATTCTGTTCAGAGTGGTAATCTAGCTAATAACAACTTCTGATATTCTAAGGATATGAGTTGTATCTAACGTAATCTTATTGTACATATCTTGAATAGATTTTCTGTTAGCAATCTCTATTTAAAGCTCATTGTATCACTGCTTCATATATGAGAAAGTATTGAATTAATAACAGTAATTTCAGTCTTCATTTTTTTCATATAAAACTCATTTTTCTTCTTGGTATCAGAGCAGGGACCGATCCTGCCTCTCATCATCAATACCATCATGACTTCACTATCCTTGAACGTTGGCAACTTTGTCACTCTCAAACTCACACAATCCAACTACCCACTATGGCGAGAACAAGTTCTTGGATTAGCAGAAAGCCAAGATCTCGTCGGCCATCTCAACAATGAAACTCCAGCTCCTGCAAAATATCTCCCATCTGAAACAGACACTACAGCAACCACTACAACATTATCAAAAGAATTTATTACTTGGCAAAAGTCTGATCGTCTCCTTCGTGGCTGGATCATCGGAACTCTGTCAGAAGAGGCTCTCGGACTTGTCATTGGAATCGACACAGCTTATGCTGTTTGGGAGGCTCTGAAAGCTGCCTATGCCCAGGACTCTCAAGAGAGGGAATTCACTTTACGACAACAGCTCACATACTTGCGTAAAGATGCAAGTAAAACCATCAATGATCATATTCGAGTCTTCAAGGGACTCTGCGACAATCTTGCTGCCATTGGTAAACCCATACCTGAAAAAGAGAAAATCTTTTGTCTTCTCACTAGCCTTGGACCAGAGTATGAAACATTTACCACCACAATGTTGAAACCACCAAGACCAACCTATTCAGAACTGATATCACAATTGCAGAATCTTGATCAACGAAGAAATTGGTTCTCCACTGAAGCCGATGCAGCACATAGCTCATTGACTCCACACGTTGCCTTCTATAGTCAACAGCAAAAACAATTTCCTACTGGAAACTCAAGACCACAAAACAGATCATTCACTTCCTCAGGTCGTGGTTTTCAAGCTCAACAACAGCGACAACAGTCCTCTTTTTCTCCTCGTCAATCCACTTCAGGTGTACAACAACAACGACCTCCGCCTCCAGGCCAAAGAAGAATGACTACTACTGAACGCGATTTATATCGCAATGAGATCTGTCAGTTTTGTGATAAACCAGGTCATATTGCCAAAATCTGTTGGTGGTTGCCTAAACCATCAACCTCATCAGAAGCAATTCCACAAGCACTAGCTGCCCTCACGATAGACAATTCCATTGTGGACACAGAATGGACTTCTGATACAGGCGCATCAAATCACATGACAGGTAAGCAAGGTATGTTAACTAATCTCCGTCCACATTTCGGTTCAGACTCCATTATAATTGGTGATGGTTCTGCTATACCAATCACAGGTATTGGTGATACATGTATCAAACAACATGATAAAACATTACCTCTTAATGATGTACTTTTGGTTCCTAATTTAAAACGCAATTTACTATCTATCAGTCAGCTCACTTCTCATTTTCCTGTTAACTGTGAATTTTCTGATGATATTTTTTGTATAAAGGAACGGAAGACGGGGCGTCCACTAATAACAGGGAAAAGAAAGGGTGATTTATACACATTATCCAGTGCCCCAGAAACTCATTTTTCGCATCGATTCAAATCTGGCACTGCAGATATTTGGCACCAACGCCTAGGCCATCCTCAAGCTTCAGCTGTTCATTTATTAAAAAATAAGAACCTAATTGATGTCACCGGTTCCTTAAAAACCGAACATTTATGTGATAGTTGTCAATTAGGAAAATTAAGTAGACTACCATTTGCTCTTTCTGAACATTCTAGCTCTAGTAGTTTTGATAAAATTCATTGTGATTTATGGGGACCTGCTCCTGTTTTATCTATTGGCAAATTCAAATATTATGCATGCTTGGTTGATGATTTTACAAAGTATACTTGGATTATTCCCATGAAAAATAAGTCTGATTTTTTTATTTCTTTTTTGGCTTTTGAAAAATATGTGGAACGGCAATTCAATAAAAAAATCAAAATCTTTCACTCTGATGGTGGAGGAGAATTTGTCAACTCTAGACTATCATCACACTTTCTTGCTACAGGTGTTTGTCATCAAATCTCTTGCCCTTATACTCCAGAGCAAACAGGTATGGTTGAGCGTCGTCATAGAATTATCCGAGAACTTGGTATGACCATGCTTTTTCATAGTCATGTACCACTAAACTTATGGGTAGAAGCTTTTACTACAGCAGTTTATCTTATGAATCGTCTACCATCCTCTTCTCTCCAGTTTGAGACGCCATACTTTATGCTTCATGGCAAACATCCTGATTATTCTGCACTTCGTGTGTTTGGCTCCAAGTGCTTTCCTTACACATGGGACACCAAAAATCATAAATTTGATCCCAAAACAGTGTTGTGTGTTTTTGTTGGATATAGTGAAAAACATAAAGGCTACAAATGCTATCATCCACCTAGTCGTAAATTTTTTATCTCAAGACATGTTGTATTTGATGAGAATTTTTTTCCTTATAAATCTTCTTCTTCTCTTCGTATGTCGCATGCTCTTAATATTTTTGATTCTTGGCTACCTTCATCTAACAATCTTCCTGAGAAAGATGATTCATCGTTGGAGTCTACCATTTCTATCCCGCTACCATCTTCAGCAGATCACTCACTCTCGTCCTCGACACAATCTGTTTCTATTGCTGCTGATAGTCCTGCTGCACCTGATACAATTTCTCCTGCGCTGGATTCACCTTCTGTTCCTCTACAACCTGAAATTGAAACTACACTACCCTTGTCCCACAATCCATCGCAATCTATAGTTGATTCAGTCTCTCACCCCATGGTCACACGATCCAAACTTGGTATAGTCAAACCAAATCCCAAATATGCTCTCACTGTCACCTCTTCAGCTACTATACCTTCTGAACCAAAAAGTGTTAAATCAGCCCTCATGCACCCTGGCTGGAAGGCTGCCATGGATGATGAACTCTCTGCTCTTCATCAAAATGCTACTTGGTATTTAGTTCCTCGGACTCCTCACATGCATGTTATTGGCTCTAAATGGGTTTTCAAGACCAAGCTTAAACCCGATGGTACTTTAGATCGACTCAAAGCCCGTCTCGTTGCTAAAGGATATCATCAAATAAACGGCATTGATTATTTTGAAACATTCTCTCCTGTCATTAAACCAGGTACAATCCGACTTATTCTCTCTGTGGCTTTGGTAAATTGTTGGCCTATCCGACAGCTTGATGTTAAGAATGCCTTCCTACATGGTACCATAACTGAAGATATCTATATGGAACAACCACCAGGTATGATCGATCCCCAACAGCCCATGCATGTCTGCAAACTTAAACGTGCTTTGTATGGTCTTAAACAAGCACCCCGTGCTTGGTTTGATCGACTTAGTGAATTCCTTCTAGCTTATGGTTTTACTTGTAGTCTGGCTGATCCTTCACTCTTTGTTTGTCACTCTGAACATGGCTCACTTGTTTTGCTTCTTTATGTTGATGACATGCTTCTCACAGGCTCTACTATGCAGCTAGTTAACTCTTTCATTCAGGTGTTGAGTTGTGAATTCTCCATGAAAGATCTCGGACCTGTTCATCACTTCCTCGGAATTGAAATCTCTACCACAACTGATGGATTGCATTTGTCACAAACTCATTATGCACTCAACATCCTGGATCGTGCTTATATGCGTGACTGTAAACCTATGCCCACTCCATTAGACACCAAGTTTCACCTTGGAGCGGATTCTACTCCTGTTGCTGATCCAAGTCACTTTCGAAGCATTGTTGGAGCTCTTCAATACCTCACACTCACTCGCCCAGATCTCTCTTTCAGTGTTAACTATGTCTCTCAGTTTATGCACGCTCCCACGGTCTCTCATTTAAAATTGGTTCATCGCATTCTTCGCTACGTCAAAGGCACCATTGATACTGGTTTATCACTCACGGCCAATACTACATTCACACTTTTCTTCTTCTTCTTCATCTGTGGAAACATTGTTAGTATACCAGGATGCACTTAATTTACACAAATTATGTGAAGTGTCGTTGAATGAATACAGTTTTTGAAAAATTAAGTTATACTCTAATAACCTGTCTAATAAATTAAGTACTAATTTGAACGAGTTACAAATTACTGTCCGATAATGTCCTTAAAATTATGGTGTTCATGAATTATCTTAAGCTTCACTTTTCATTTGAGAAAAACTAGAAAATGTATATATCTACATGTAACTGGATTTTCCTTAAGCATGCAGATTCAGTAATACGAATCTATTAGAGATAGTATTTGGGTGCACTGATCTAATATATCGATAAAAACAAGCTCATACAAGAACTAACCCACATGACCCGCCACCGTCGATTTTACAATTGGCAGATTTTCAAATTGCAATTTTACTATTCACGAATCATATAAATTCGTGCAGAATCAGTTAAATTGTAAACCTATTAGAATTGTACACTGATAATTTATATGAAATTCGCACCAAAACATTCTTGCATTCATTTTAAATAAGAAACAATTTATAAAATAAATAAACTAGTAAAATTGTATAGTTAGCTCACAATTTCAGCAACCGTAGGTAGAAGTCAGAAGATATTAGAGTTGCAAAGACGTACCATCACTAGAAAACCGGATGAGATAGGAGAATGGCATTAGCAATAAGAACAAATGCGAGGAGAAGATGAAACTTAGACTCCATAGCATAGCTGGATCAAGAGCCTGAGCAATTTAACAAAATTAGCTTGAGATGACACCAACTAGGAGGAGGCTCTATATTATTAATACTACTAGATGAAGTTTATGTGGGTAAGATACTCGATGATGATTCTTGGGACTTGAATTATAGGCCTTTCGAGAATTTTTTTTTTTTTTTTTTACTGTAGGTGCTACAATGATAGTCCAAGTGTAAAGTGAAGGAAACAGGTATGCATCTACTGGGGTAAACATGTGGCAAACATGCATGCAGAATATGCTCACACACGCTTTATAATATAATGAAGATATGTTTTACTTATCTTGTCAAACCATATTAAACAAATGTAAGGATGTATGACCATATTTAAGGTATTTCCAACTGTGTATATACACACACAATCATTGTATATTTGAACATAATTTTAACAAGGATGCACTTATATAGTGAAATCAGAGCAAGAATTATATATACACAATGGTTGCCATGATCCAAGATTCAATTCAAGGCATAATATAAAGACCAAAGCCAATGTGAAAATTGGAACGTTTTGCGTTTTTATGATTTTAGTGTAAATGAAAGAGGCCATCTATGGGGTTTTACCTATTATATGAAGTAAAAGTAAAAAGGATATGGATGTAATGTTTTCGATAGATGAAATTGTAGTAAACTAAAACAAAGATACAATATGATGCAGCATAGGATGAAGAGACGAAAAATCCTATGTCAACAACATATGTCATCGGCCTTTAGTTCTACACTGCTCATGTTGGAGCGACGTACTTTATATGTCTTTTGGATTTCTTAAATTCGTAATTAATAATGTGGTCAATGCCTTTAGAATATCATTTAATATTTCTAAAGAATAATTTTTAGTATCATTTAGTAGGATTTTTAATATGATTTAATGTATTTTAATAGGATGTCAGTTTCATAGGATTTAATATCTTTTAATAGGATGTCAGTTTTAGTTTTTCCTTTTAAATGCTATTTAATATTATTTAATAGGTTTTAGTCCTTTTTCGATTATGGCAACTTTCAAGCTTGCCTATATATATGTAAGCCTTATGGCATATGAGACAGAATATGTTATTTTGAATGAATTTTCTTTGAGAGTGTTATCTCTTTATCCCAAATTTCGTAATCTTGTGTAGATTTCGACTTTTGATGCCAGATATCTAGGTATTCTCAGAATCAATAGATATTTGAAGATCACAAGCCGGGTATTTGTGCACAAATCAACGTCTTGCGATTGTTTTACTTTTACTCCGCTGCGTCACAACAGCTCAAAGGAGCATAGTCTGACCATCAGCAGGCCTTACAACAATAGATCAAAAGTCTCTGGAAATATCAGAGGTTTTATCAAAAAAACAAAAGAGACAAAAGATGATACGGATGATATAACAAAAGATACTGTCTTCTTCCTTATGATGAGCAAAATGTGCCAAAGCATCAATGATTCTATGAGTTTCCCTTAGCTGATATGTGATCTTAACTTGCTGAAATTGTGACAACCTTTCCCTGCATATAGCCAAGACATGATAATACTTTATTTTAAGATTAATAGAAGATGTCAAAAGAGAAATAGCAGCTTGAGAATCAACAACTATCTCAATAGAAAGCATAGAATGTTGGATGCACAAAGATAAACCATAATAACAGCCTAGAGCTCCACTAACAAAATTTCTAGAAAACTCCTTTTACGAGCATATACAAACATTCAATTGCCATGATGATCACGCACAACTAAGCCAATAGAAGATTAACTAGTACTCTGTAAACATGAGCCATCTGTATTTAATTTCACAAAACCATGAGAAGGGTGCTGAAAAAAGAGAACTATACTCTCAACATGATAAAGTCTACGAAGTCTTAAAAAAGACCATAATTCATAGGCTGAAATATGAACAGAAGTAGCTAATTCTGCTGAAGTTGAGGTTGTTCTAAAAATTAGGCCATTGCGAGAATACCATATGCACTATAATAAAATGACAAACTTAAAGCCTCGTGGTGGATACAAATGCCAACACACAGTTGAAGAAATGTAACTATGTTTTTGGATCTATCCAAGAAAGTCAAACCAAGATGAAAAATGGGATGGAATCTCTCATAACCTTGACTAGATAATAATTCTCTCAGACAAGGACAAGTAACTAATGCGTGGATAGTAGTTTCATCAAGAGATCCACATTGAGGACATGTGGCATCCATCTTAATATGCCATATTCGCAATAAGAAAACTTTGATTTTAGGAGGAAAATATTCTCCAAATCCATTTCATATGAGACATGGTAGGGTCACGGTGTTAGAAATGGAGATGGTCATATATATTTTTAGGAGATGGCTCCCACCTATATTGAGGATGAAGACCTTTCTCATCACTGCAACTAGGTCTCAAAAAAATGGCACCACAAAAAGAGGATAGATAACGTGAGCTGGGGTAACTAATGAGGTTTTCATTCCATTGGATTGTAGAAATCTAACAATCTGCCACAGTGAGTGCAAAAGAAGGAAGAAGAGGTTCGTAAAAAAAGTGATTAAGAGGTCCATCCCCCATCCACCAGTCAAACAAAAAAGAAGCAGATTAGCCATTACCTAAAATACTAAAGCCATTATTTGTATGCCATGTTGTTGACTCAATCACTTCTTTGCACAAAAAGGATGCACTAGAAGGTGCAATAGGGTTAGAATTATTCCGAAGACGAGTGTATTTCGCCTTTAACAAAGTGGTCCAATGAATGCCTTGGTGTTTGTAAGTATACCATTGTTTAGGTTGGCAAGCTTTGTTCCGAGTATGTAGGTTTAATAGTCCAAGGGCTCTATGATGTTTAGGCATTGTAACTTTGTTACAAGAAACCCAATGAGGTTTATGGCCAGTTGAGGAACCATGCCACATGAAGTGTTTTGTAAGTGATTCCATTTTATCAAGTATTTTCCCAAGCAAAGTTGCAGCCTGCATATAATATGTGGAAATTGAGTTTAAAACTGATTTAGCTAAAACCAAACAACCCGCCATACTAAGATGATTAGTCCTCCATCCGCTTAACTTTTGACTCATTTTATCAATTAAGAATTGAAAAAGAGAAGGAGAAGGTTTCTGACCTTTATCAAATGGGAAACCCAATTAGCGACCAAAAGAATGAACTTCTTTGAAATTTAACCAATGTGAAACATAGGCCTTAGTAGAAGAAGGAATAGCTTGAGAGTATAGAATTGATGCTTTTTCAAAATTCACTTGCAAGCCTGAAGCCTCACCAAAATCCTGCAAAAGTGAAGCAATGAGTTAAGCGTTCCGACTATTAGCTTTAGCAACTAGGACTATATCATCAGCATACATAAGATGTGAGAGAGAAATTGCCACCACGTACTCTGACGGGAATCCACGCGCCTGTTCAATCTGGTGCTCAATAGCTCGACTCAAGAATTCTAAGGCAAGAATAAAAAAATAAGGTTAAACAGGATCCCCTTGACGCAAGGCACGACTTAGGAAAAACTGATTGGAAGCAACACCATTAATAAAGGCCGCAATAGAGATGTTGAAGTGAGACAACTATCAATCAATTTAAGACACCATTTAGGAAATTTCAAATTGGAAGGAGCCCAATGAATAAAATCCCACTTGAGACAATCATGAACTTTGGCCAAATCTAATAATCATCTATTGACCATTGAGATTGGGATGATGAAAAGTATGAAGCAATTCATTTAATTAGAATAATGTTATCATGAGCTTTACGTTCGGGAATGAAGCTGGCTTGTGAAAGACGAATCAATTGATCCAAAAAAGGCTGAATTCGATTAACAAGACCCTTGGCAACAATTTTATAGATGATTTGACACAAATTAATTAGTCTAAATTGATGAACTTTAGGAATTAAGACCACTTAATGATGTAGCGTGATAGCGTAAATAAACAAGACCACTCACACCGGAACGATCTTAAGGATAAAACACAATTGCGCACAATTGTAATTCAGAGAAAACCTCTCAAAGAAATGTATATTGAATAGAAAATAAGTCATGAGTACATCCATAGTCCTAGAGCACATATTTATAATCTTAAGGAATGGATGTGAAAATACGGAAAGTAATAAATGTGAAAACGCGGAAAGTAATAAATGTAAAAACACGGAAAATAATAAATGTCCTTTGACCGGTCTTCATCCATGTGAACTCCGCATCTTCCTCGCATCCTTCCTCGCTATAAATGTCCTTTGACCGGTCTTCATCCATGTGAACTCCGCATCTTCCTCGCATCCTTCCTCGCGTTCCTTTTTTCCATGAAGTCCATCGCAATACCGTTTGCATCATTCTCTCCCACCGATGGAGAACTCGACCTCGAGTTCTCTTCTGGATATGTCATCGGGATGGAAAGGATATAAGTCGGCCACATTAAAAGTCTTCGAAATAGCCATATTTGCTGGAAGATCAACGATGTAAGCGTTATCATTAATCTTTTGAATGATCCTATAAGGTCCATACTTTCGTGGCTGAAGCTTGTTGTAAGTGCCCATGGGAATCCTCTCCTTTCGTAGAAAAACCATTACTTGATCCCCAACTTCAAATAATTGTTGCTTCCGTCGCTTGTCAGCTGTCTCCTTATACTTAGCGTTAGCCCTTTCAATCTTAGTTCTGACTTCTTCCGCGGTGTTCTGCCAGTGTTTCGCCATGTGTTTAGCTGGTATACTATACTCAGCCATCTTTGGAAGCTTGACAAGATCCAAAGCATGTTGAGATACTTTGGTATATACAATAGAAAATGGAGACCTCCCTGTTGTGCGATGGATGTACTCATGACTTATTTTCTATTCAATATACATTTCTTTGAGAGGTTTTCTCTGAATTATAATTGTGCGCAATTGTGTTTTATCCTTAAGATCGTTCCGGTGTGAGTTGTCTTGTTTATTTACGTTATCACACTGTGTCAGATTGGTATCAGAGCAAAAAAGGGACGTGAGGAAGGATGCGAGGAAGATGCGGAGTTCACATGGATGAAGACCGGTCAAAGGACATTTATTATTTTCCATGTTTTTACATTTATTACTTTCCGCGTTTTCACATTTATTACTTTCCGTATTTTCACATCCATTCCTTAAGATTATAAATATGTGCTCTAGGGCTATGGATGTACTCATGACTTATTTTCTATTCAATATACATTTCTTTGAGAGGTTTTCTCTGAATTACAATTGTGCGCAATTGTGTTTTATCCTTAAGATCGTTCCGCTAATCTCATAAACTCAGCAGTGTATTCATGAACGGTTTGCAACCCTTGGCGACACCTTTGGTACTGTTGGAAGAGTATCTGTTCATAGTCAGGAGGAAGAAACTCACCTTTCAGTAATTGCTTCATGCGAATCCATGATCGCACATGATTTCTTCCTTCTCTCAACGCCTGCTTTGTACTCTCTCCCACCAGGTGGAAGCACCACCTTTCAATCTACATGCCACCGTCTTCACTCTTCGTTCTTCTGGGACATCTTTATAATCAAAGAATCGTTCCACTTCTGCTAGCCAATCAAGGAAGTCTTCGATATTGAAGGTACCATTGAAATAAGGCAGATCTACCTTCAGGTGGAAATCTCCTCCATCGAATTGATCATCATCATAGTCCCGATAACCCCTTCGGTTCGTTCCTCACCATAGCCACCCCTCATAGGTGGCTGTCTCCTCTCATGCACCTGTTCCTCTTCCTCTGAGTCATCATCAGAGATCTGTACCCTTTGATTCCTACCTCCACCATAACCATCTCTTGCCCTAGGTCGTCATCCTTCATCAACCCTTCCCCTATTGTTAGCAACCTCCATGGCATCAAACCGATCGACCAAAGTTTTGGCGACCTGCTTTACCCGCCTCAACCTTCGATCCATGGCATCCATCTTCGCCCTTAGGACCGGTTGGCCAGCCCCTTGGACTCCCGCATCATGAACACCGTCATGAATGCGACCGCCGTCGACGTCATTGTCAGAAGACATCTTGCAGGATCTCACCGTGCTCTGATACCAATCTGACGCAGCGTGATAGCATAAATAAACAAGACCACTCACACCGGAATGATCTTAAGGATAAAACATAATTGCGCACAATTGTAATTCAGAAAAAACCTCTCAAAGAAATGTATATTGAATAGAAAATAAGTCATGAGTACATCTATAACCCTAGAGCACATATTTATAATCTTAAGGAATGGATGTGAAAATACGGAAAGTAATAAATGTGAAAACGCGGAAAGTAATAAATGTAAAAACTCGGAAAATAATAAATGTCCTTTGACCGGTCTTCATCCATGTGAACTCCGCATCTTCCTCGCATCCTTCCTCGCTATAAATGTCCTTTGACCGGTCTTCATCCATGTGAACTCCGCATCTTCCTCGCATCCTTCCTCGCATCCCTTTTTTCCATGAAGTCCATCGCGATACCGTTTGCATCACTTAAGTTCGATTGATTTTGGGGAGAATAACTTTATTGGCCATCTTTTCCTAGGGATTTCCATGAGTCGATGGAAGATGAGGCATAAAAAAATGTCTTGATTAGATAATGGCCTTATAAGTGTTTGAATTTAAGAGTTAGCTAACCCATGTTGCCAGCTGATAAGACATGGAATGGAAAAGGCCATAGAAGTCTTGGATGTAGTAAAAAGAGTTTAGAAGTAAGTTAGAAAATGTTGACGAATGGAGGATTGGTCCTAAATCCATTGACCAACAGAATTTTGAAGCATGAGAATACGATTACTGGATCGATGAGCTAGAGTGAGAGCATGATAATATTTAGTATTACGCTCACCAGCGATAATCCACTTACTATGAGCTTTCATATGCCACAAATTCTCTTCAAGATCAAAGATTGTGGTGAGCTGAGTTCGACAGTCATGTTCCTCCATGATTACTTAAGGAGAAGGACAGAGAGATAGTTTCTATGTAATATGAGAAAGGCTATTGAGGATATGCCATTTTTGCTGGTGAATATGACCAAAGACTTGTTTACTCCAGCGATGAAATGTTTATGGAAGAGAGTTGATGGCTAATAGACAATTATGGTTACAATCCTGCCATATTATATGGATGTAATGTTATTTGAATATGAGACATGAAATAATAAATTAATTCAATGCCCTCTATATAACTCATGGCCACATAAATAATCAATTGTCAAATATGACCTATTTTGACACACGGATCTTATTAACATGTTGTACACCACAATCTCAAGAAATTAATAAATATTAGGTTGTTAGCCACAATTTATTACTAAATTGATAAGAACAAAAGAATATTACAAAATAAGAGGCTTATGTGTACATCGTTTTGTCATATGTATTCAACCTTATATCCCATCTTACTTAAGAGCCTCTCCATTGGATTGAATGCAAAAATTGATAAGAGGATATTGAAAAAAACTTACCATATAAACAAAAGATATTTATCATCTAAGTCAGGCTAGAAATAATAAATTTTCAATTCTACCCATGTTTGATAGTGCTAATAATCAATGGTTGATGTTAAATTTTAGGTTAGAAGTATTCTGCCAAATACTTTACCCATTCAAGATGTTTCAAAGTAATGTGTGAAGAGCTACATTGTACCTTGTTAATGGAAAAGGCTGAAGGACTCTTGACGGCACATGAGCCATGATATCATAAGCATTTAAAGATTTGATGCCGATACCACTAACATATGAAAATTTGACATGCAAAAGCTTTTAAAAAAAAGGAGTTGAACATTTCTATTTCCTTCCTTTTGTCAATTTCCAGTAAATTAAAAAATAATGTTGTAATTGTTTGAATTCTAGAACTATTTTATACAATCATTTTAATGCCATTTGTTACATATAAAAGAGGGAAGTTAACATAGGATCCAAATCCAAAAATAATAGTTTTTGGATATGATACGTCATATTTCTTTCCATATGCTCTCGTTACCTTTGGCATGTCACTCTAAGCATGGGTATTGGATTTAGCTTGTTAAAAGCAATCCTATACCCAGCAAAAATGTCATCAAATAAACACCAGACCTCATCTCTAAACCTATGCCAACCCCTCCACTGGTTACACTTCCCTGAGATGTGGTTGCACCTACTTGCGGCGTGGCTCCAATGGCAACACTTCCTTATGGTGTACTAGCACTCAACACAACTACCATCCAATCCTTCTCAAAATCGACCCTAATACTATTAAACTTCGAATCACTTAAGTACTTACCAGTTGGAGGTTGAGTATAGTTACCTAACACCAATGTTGATACTAATTGAGGCACACAAACTAGGAGTATGATCCCGTCGGTGTGAGTGACATGGATGTTGCATCTTGTTAGGACATCTTGGTAGTTGGTGAATGGTTGCTCGATGCTAATAGGGATTGCCTTTGCAAAGTTTGAGGAGGCATTGCAAGGCCTACCATTAAGCTAGTCCGAGAGTTTATCTGCCAAGCGTTGCACTTGCTCGTTTTTAAATAGATGTGTAAGTTTTAGGCCTTGCCCTTTGCTATTGCTTTGAACCAAACTATCTTCAACATCTATAGAAACCTTATTGTCGTTTACACCATAGATAGAAACGTCATTTTGTGCATCATTTGTAGAAAATCTTTGTCAATTCAACTATACATAACATGAATTATATGAATTGGGATTGAAAGATATAGCCCTCATGCAATTAAGGATATAATAATATTGTCATCCAACGGTACAATCTCTAAAATTTATAAGAGTGATCGATTATTTAATGAGACAAATGGAGTTGTAAGGACATACGATCTGAAAACGTCGGATGAGATAGAAGAATAGTATGAGAAATAAGAACAAATGCAAAGAGGAGATGGAACTTGAGAGATTTCATCGCTAAAATGAGTATTAGCATAGAAATTGTGAAAATTTGTGTCTTTTTTTTTTTCTTTCTTTTTAGTAATTTGGCTATTTAGCCTTAGAATATAATCGTGTACGTATATATGTTGTAATATAGAACGAATTATAAATAGAATGAAATAGATATATGCTAGTTAGGGTTAACAATGCGACAAACATGAATGCAAAATATGCGTCGCGCATGCTTTATTACTTGCAATGTTTCACATCTCTACAAGCTTAATTAACCACCTATATGAATCTATGGTGGTTTTGTGAAAAACAATATACCTAATTCTAGAAGAAATTGATCCTCTAAACACCTTTCACTCTGTTATTACACTTAGGATTTACCTGGAAACTACACAAATTTATTCTATTTATATTCTTAATGCACCTATTTCATGTATAGTTTTAATAGTTTTACGTTTTATGGTTATGTTTTTATCATAATAAGATATCAATTGTAAGTTTATATGTATATCGAACAACTTGCCAAAAAAAAGTTAATTCATTTTTATATTACTTCTTTTTTATTTTTCTTTTATAAAATTATTTTTATTTTTTAATTGTATCTAATTTATATTTCGATCCTTTATATTTGTGATAGCTATAATGGATAACGTAATCAAGAAATATCCTATGTGACATAAGCCAGATAGAACACCTTTAAACATAGGTGTCAAATAGACCTATCACTCTCTATGATGTAGTGGAAGAGGAAGCACATAGATACTTGGAGAAGTTGCATAGGATGGAGAAGAGGAACAAGCGTTGAATTTTACACCACAATTACACCTCCAGTCTAAGAAAATAAGCCACCAGTGTTTAATTAAACACTGTTGGTTTTGGAGAATGATGCATTCAATAATGATTTGGATAATATTTGATGTACTCTGATAAGTAATGAATTTTAAAGCATATTTCTAGCAAGCGCACTAGGTCTTCTATTGTAATATAGCATGAATAAAGTGTCGATCCCACAAGGATTTACTAATTACTAGACAATTATCAACTAATGCTAATATCTAGGCAATTGATCTTCTTTTAAAATGATTAAGTTAAACTAACTTATCTAACTAATTATCTATATGAAATGCGATGAGCTTTTAAAGAGAGAGATATGGTGAAAAGTGTGGGAAGGAGCAGAATCCACTTTAAACTATTGCTAACCTTTTAAACCACAAAACAATTCAATAACTTCCGTTAAATAAATCATTAGTGGAATCAAAATTACAATTGTAAATCTCCCGATTCTACAATTGACTAATACTTTATATTAAAATCTCCTAATTCCTTAATGAGAAATCAACATAAAATATTGCATTAATATTCATGGATAATTTCTAAACTAGATTAAACTACGCCGCTTCCGCAATTGCAATTTAATCTCAATTTATGAATTCATGTGAACACTAATTTCCCTTCCGAGTTATTAGAATTCTTATACACAAAAACATGAATAATCAGAATTCAATATGAATATTTCATGATTCTAATTATCTTATAACATGGATTCAAAAATCATCTTAGCATGTTTAAAGTTTCATCAACTTCCCACAAAAAGAATTTAGCTACTCATGGATGATGATTCAACAATCAAATAAGAAATTGCAAATGATTTCATTATGATCAGAATATTCAAGTATATGAATTGCATAAAAAGAATAAGATTAGAAATCACCAATTCAAAATACTAAAACTTCACTTGCAAATCTTGTATAACTTCAAATCTCTTCAAAATCTCTTATGAAATGCCTATTCTAAATATTCTAAAGCTACTTGTAGTATTGGATACTTGGATGCTTGGATGATTCTGAGAATGAGGAGAAGACCCCCTATTTATAGGAAAAATTTCGTAAAAAACATTTAATGAGCTTTGCTGTTTCTCAATGTACGCCAGCCGTTATGGATACTACGCCGGCGGCTTACAGGCGGCGTATCTTCAAATTGTCCTTTGCGCAGGCAGTGTACTGGCAGCCTTCAATATCAGTTACAATGTAGGCCGCTTCAACGCCGGCGGCTTTGAACGTAGATCTAGCCGGCGTATGTACTCAGAAATGAAGCGTTGGGCAGATTTATAACGAACGCCGTCACAAGGCCGGCAGCTTTGACACCGGCGTAGGCATTCCAACAGATGTGTTGCTTCATTTTCATTCAAGCGTTTCATGTCTTCATGTCTCTTCAATTCTTTCATGTACACTGCCTCAAGGCCGGCGGCTTTCATGCCGGCTTATAATGTAACTCCTTCAAAGCTGGTGATTTTTCAGTTCTGGCTGCCGGCCTTCATTTACGCTGGCTTCTTCATCTTCTACGCCGGCAGCTTTGAGGCGGCTTTGAATGTTGAAATGCCGGCCTTGACTTCAATTTTTCCTCTTTTTAATTCAAATTCACTTGTTTTGATGTTCTTTATCCAAATTAGTCCTGAAACATAAAATTTAATCAAACAAATATCCATTCTAGCTCAATTGATCATCAAGATTTGTATAAAATATGATCTTATCAATATTTTTTCAATATTTTTAATAGCCTTTAATTGGATATTTAATAGGATTTAATGTCTTTTAAATAAGATTCTTTTTTAGTCATAATGTAAAAGAATATGTTTTTTTAATATCATTTAATGTCTTTCAATAGGTTTTTTTTTTTTTTTTTATTCCTTTTTCCTTTTTTTTTTTTTTTCAATTTTTGGTTTCTATATAAATGATGCCCTAGGATGAAAGAAAGACAGTCTTGATTATTGAATAGAATTTCATTGAGTGTGTCCTGCTCTTTTCTTCCCAAATTCAAATTTCTTGTGATAGTTGTTTTTCTTTTGCTTCGTTGATCATCACATGATTTGTGTTTCCTCCTAAGGTTATACAGTACGCTAAAAGAAAGTTTATGCATGGAGGATGATAATGATATTGAGAAGACTTAGAAACACAAAAAGAAGAAATTACCACTGCTTACTCAAGCTCATCAATTCCTATACATTCTCCACCAAAGGATGTGCTTGCTTTAGTCCCTGTGAATGGGGGTTTTGATCTCAAATTTTAATTTGTAAGTAGATTTACAAAAGCGACCTCAACCCCTATCTCGAAAGGTTATCAATACCATGTTGTCAAGTTAAGGCACATGACTTTCTTACGAAAAAAGAAAAAGAGATGTTGACTTAGAAAAATAATAAACGAATTGTGATTTCTCTACTCATCCTTCCTTCTATCTAGTATATCACATCAAATTCTATCTAGTACCATGGTTTCAAAATTGAAAGAATGCTACCCATTTCTCTTTATTTCTTTACATCTTTAATCTTATTTTTAATTATTTAATATAAATTTCCACTCATTTTTTTTCTTTTCTCTTATAATTTCCTTTCACTTTTTTAGTTCTATTCAACCAAAAATAACATAAATAATAGGTATGTGTTAGGCCAAACACCCTTGCAAAATATTCAAAGGACAATAACATTAACATATCTCTAATGAAATTAAAATAGAAAAAAAAAAATCAACGTTACATTTCCTATCAAAATTATTGAACTGCTTCATTACCCAACGAACATGTAATATATATTTTATTTTTAATTCCATCTTGTATTAATTAATAAATTATCGTCATTTCAATGGTCTTAAGGATAGGCCGATGCAATTTACTTTTAATAGAACTATCCAGCGTTACACTAATATTTTTCGTAATAACATGTGCATATGCTATGATATAATGGTAGACATGCGTGCAATAACTTTTGTGAAAAGACTCGAAATGTATAGATTTACTACTATATGCTAAAGGTTTTGCTAAATTTAAATATCACACGCACAAATAAATAAATAAATATATATATATATGCACCGTGTGTATATAGACATATAAATTATTTAGTCAATGCACTTATTAATTCGAATAAAAAAATCATAACCTAACTTTTTACCATCATTGATTTTATCTTTTTATCTCCTTTTTGTATTTGTCCAAAACATGCTTTTTCGTGTTCTGTGTTTTTTAAATTTATATATTTTATTCTTAGCATTGAAAGATATTGCCTTCTATTCTTTAATTTTTTTTGGTCAGTTTTTTATTAATAAGGCAAAAAATCGTTTTCATTTTTCATGAAGTTTTTTATACATTATTTTTCACTATTTTAAAAGTTTTTTTTTTTTTTACTCTTGTACTTTACGCACACATATCACGAGTGTGTATATATATAATAGTATATACCTATGAACAAACACATTTATCACGAATGATTATGTGTCTCAAAATATATTACTATATGAACTTTCGAAGTAATGATTATGCTTCCGTTTATCTTAAATTACATTATTAGTTGTATTTCTTTGATTTATGGAGATTATGACTTCTTGTCACAATTTTTTCCTTATTTAAGTTTATAGGACTTAATTATTGTGGATATCAAATTTGGTTCGGAATTTACTTTACAATTTAATTGGAACGTTATCTATGTTACATTTTCTATCACTATGTATATGCATATTTTCATACAATTATGATTTATGAGCTTGGAATTATCTCTTTGATTCAAATTATACAAAAATTCGTATTACATATATATATATTATATATTATTGTCGTAGTCGTTGGCGTCAGTTTTATTAGAGCAATATTAGTTAAATTTGAAGCAACATTTAATAATAATCATGCCATTTTGTACTTAAAATTAGGTAAATATCATTGTTATATTTAAGATATAGAAAATCGGTGCAAACTTCTCCTAAAAACCAGAGTTGGAGCACGTTCGGTTGAAATTGCTTCGTATGATGATCCGGTTGGAGACATTACAATTACAAAGCTCTCGAAACGATTAAGAAGGCTAAAGACAATAACAGTCATACAAAGATAATGAATATTTAACGTCAAATTTTGGGTTAATTAGTGTGCCCCGTCAAATAATTAATTTTTCTCATTTATGATGTTTTGAAATAATGTTTGAACTACCGCATCATGCCTAATAGGAAAAACCTGAACAAATACCTACACACCGCATGAACCATAAAACAAAAAACACTTAAAA
Organism: Combretum micranthum; assembly: GCA_024138025.1. Lineage (NCBI taxonomy): Eukaryota > Viridiplantae > Streptophyta > Magnoliopsida > Myrtales > Combretaceae > Combretum > Combretum micranthum. The sequence goes on along the minus strand of JAMXBD010001827.1, from coordinate 96,956 downwards.
AGATGGATGATGAGGCTATCGACTTGTTAAAACTTAAAAGTCAAGACGTTGAAATTGGTCTAAATTCTGAAATAACCTTATACAATCACTATGGTATTTCACTGGTATGAATATGAGATTAGAGGCGAATTAAATCGCATGAAAAATCGTCTAAGTAAGTCTACAATCGCCTCAGTTTTTTTCTTGAAAAAAATTACCATTTTTGAAAAACAGAGATGAAATTCACCTCATATAATGGACAGACACGAATGTTGCCTCAAAATAAGCTGAGGCAAGGAAATTTTTGTATTTTCCAATTGAAGCAAAAATCGCCTCAAAGGAAATTTTTTTTATTTGTCAATTGAAGCAAAAGCCGCCTCAAAGGAATTTATTTTTTGAAATGATTTAATATTTTTGGCGAATTTGCCCTGCAATATTTTTGAGGTGGCGATAGTAGGATGCTTGTATCCAGCTGAGGGAATGTGAGCACAAGATACATGAACATGAGCGGATTCTCTGTGTTTGTCAGCTCCGGCCGTTGCCACCTGCTGTTGTCTATTTCCCGTTCCCCTACCTTGTCCAATTTTCAAATGGTTTAACTCCTGTGCACAAGGTATCACTGTCCCAAACATGAGGAATTCAAGGAATCGTTTCTGCCATTGCTGGTTGCCAATGCCTATGGATTACAGGGAGCATTTATTGAGCTGCCACTCATCGTTCTACACACTTGCCATGACTGTTAAATCACTTCCATTGTCGTGGCCATTGTATAGCAAAATGCAAGCAGAAACAGTCATCCAATGATAGAAAAATGCAGAATATATATATTGGTTGATTTGTCCAGCGAATGTAGAGGATGTGAATCATAATGGAAAGACTCTCAAGGGAACAGGAAATGAAAAAGGAAGGAACCGTAAATAAGGACATACAGCACCACATGTGGAGTATAGGAATATAGGTTGATGCCAAGCTCAGGTTTTGGTACTCAAATGGGTCTCAGTGTGTTTCCTGATTCACATAGGACGGCGTCGTTCTTGATGTGAAGTTGTACAACTTATTGAGAAGAGGTTACCTGAGCACTAATTGATAGTTTAAAAGAAGAAAACCTGGACAGGAGGGGAAGGAAGAAGTAGGATGGACTAATGTCCGACGTTTAGGAATGTAAATTATATATGGAATATAAGTGAAGGAAAAGATAGAAAAGATGGGGAAAGAAAGGAAAAAATAGAATGAATTTATCTAAGTCGTTATCAAGTTAAAGGTTTAAAGTTTCATTTGATTTTTGTCAGTTGGGTGACAAAGTAAAGTTGAGTCATTGATATTTTCAAGTTATCCAATAGAACCTGAACTATATGCGTTACATAGTTTATTTGAAATTTTCCAATTTATTTCTAAGGTCTTTCTACAGTAGTTGTTCAATTTTGAGATGTTAAATTCAAGTGTTGTATTAACAATTGGGGCCTTGTTCCTTATAAATTTTATGTTCGGCGTCTGAAGTCGATGAACTCAACTTCCCGAGTCAGCAATGAAAAAATTAGGGGTTTACAGGTGCCAATATATACACATATATATATATATATATAAATATTATAAACGTTGGATGGACAGTCAAAATATCAACTCAACTATTACGGAATTTAAATATATGAAAACAGTAATTTTTCGTTCCCCATTTCTCCTATCTATAGCCAAATATTTCATCCTACCAAACCCCCCAACAAAGCTACTTAAAATTGGGGTTAAAAAAAGAAAAAAAAAAAAAGTTACGCACATGGTCACTATTCTCTCCAAGCATTTCAATTTTACTTCTATTGCTTCTCTTTATTTCCTTCTGTTTGTTCCCCTACCTCCCTCTAAAATTCTTCTCGAACATCCAGTCTTTTTTCTCAAATCCTCACGCCCACGTCACACAAAAGGAGGAGAGTAACGTAGTAAGTATCCAATGCTTCTTTTTCTAATATTTAGTGCTCCTTTTCCTAATATTAATATTCTTTTTCCATTTGATTCTCAATGCCAGCACAAGGAAAGGAAAAGGAGATAATATCTTCTACAAACCTCACACTAACTTCAAGTTAGTGATCTAAGCCACACCTCCTCTAATGTGAAATTTAAGTATGTGGAATGAAACTTATGTATATACATATACAAAATCATAGTAATAATAAGAATCCTCCCCCCCCTCCTCCTCTAGAATGCTCACCGAAACTCCTAGAAAGGATATAAAGAATTTCTCATCTTCACTTCAGATTGATTCATCAAATGGTCTTTAGAATCATAGGTATTATGTTGACCATATGATTTATTAAATGGTTGCCTTATAGTTTACGTTGCTATGAGATTTAAAATAAAAACATTAAATGACTTATGGTTGATGTAAAGATTTGTGGAACAAGGTGTTTTTTTTCCCCCCTTTTTACTACAAATTATAGGCTTTGATATGTGATGTGAAGTACATGGAAATGATTTTTGGTGATATTACGTACAAGAAGTATAATAGACTATCTCTATTTTAATATAACTCAAAAGAACATAGAGGGAAACATACTAAGTAGTTCACTTATAATCTATAAAAATAGAAGTGAGATATAGAAAAACATTGGAAATATCAAATAAAAGTATGGTAGAAATGGTTTTTGATATTATTATACGCAAGAAGTATAATAAACTTTCTTTACCGTAAGTGAATACCATCATAAAATAAAGAGTTTACTAAATAATTAGATGATAATATGAATGTTAAGGTATTAGAAATTGTTAAAGCAAAACTATTAAAAACAACTTAAGTAGTGAAAATATTATCTAATAGCATTTATATATATATATATATATATATAAATGTAAAAAGACTATATCATAACTAGATTGAAGTACACAAACCTTTATATATGTATTCTTGTGAAGAAAACTTCAAAAATACAACACATTCATCTAATGAAAGCAAATGAGAGACGTCTAGAGAAATGTATAAACTATATTGATCCACAAGTCAACACCTAGACCAACACCACCATTGGAAAGTATTGGAAAAACGCATGAAAACGACTATAGATTTGTTAAAAACATATTTAAAATGAGAAAGTTCTGCCAATTTAAATTCAAATAGTGAACACGTAGTAGAATAAAAATATACTGTAGTTTAGTCTTGCCAATAGTTCAAATGACCTTTTCCTTATAAAAGCTTTATGATTCTTTTTGTATTTAGGCAACTACAAGTCAGATTCGGACTACCCTGAGAATTACTTCAATAAGTTGCTGCTATGACGGCATGAGTTTTATACGATTATTACATTGTCATGTGTGTGTAGTTTAGTGAATTAATTATAAAGATAATGAAATCATAAGCGTGGTGGGCTTTAGGCTTGCTTGGGGTTGATTTGGTTATGAGTGCAAAAATTTAAGATTGAAATTGAGAACGACTAAACTTTATATATTAGTTTTATGAATCTTATCGCCTAAAAATGAATCTATAATTATTCAGCTTTAAATTAATTAAATGGAATATGCATAACATGCATTTTGCATATTTTAAGCAGCCAGCATCACGCCAAGTGGACTAACTAGCATGGTTAAGTCCATGTGTCTATTTCCACTAAGGAGGTACTAAGTCGTTCGAGAAAACGACCTTGTGGGTGGAATAATGTTGGGAGCTTGACTTAGGGTTTATATATATGTTGTATATTGCATCTCAGGAATTGTTTTGGAACGCATTTTAAAAAATAATTAAAATCTATTTTATTATGTATTTTATAAAAATGCTCGAGATTGCACGATATCTAGAACTAGTAGGTTGGTTGTGAGTCATGATAACCATACACGCATCCTCAACCCGAGTCACAAAGTTTGTACATCTATACCATATACGATCTAGCTAGTTGATTACATATGTTTGCTCATGTGTTTGTTTCATTGTAACTGTTTTTTAATAATTGTTTTATAATAATGTGTGAAAGTTAATATGAGAGAATTTAACTCAACTAAATGTAGAATAGTCTATTTTTGTTGGTAACTCAATGCTGAGAATTGACTAGGATTTGAGTACAGAGTGTATACAAATTCAAGTGCCACAAAATAAGTAGATGATTAGAAATATATCAGGCTAAACCTATTTGAGAGTTGAAACCTAGGTTCATTTAAGGCTATAACATTTCAAGTAGTTCATCTAAGGTAACAAGATTCAGAAAAGTGGGTCAATTGAGGTTACTGTTGACAAGGTGGCAGATCCTTTGAGTTTTATTTAAATTTTTTTTTTGTTGACATGTGTCAGTGGTGACTTAATTGACCCACTTTTCTAAATCTTGTTACCTCAGATGAACCACTTGGAATATTGCGACCTCAAATGAACCTACTCCATAAACATTGTGACCTTCTAGTATAATTTAACCATAAATAATACAACGAGAGAATAAGTTAATTAGAGTCTTACAACCTTTAACTTGCAAGGTGACCCTTATATTGCGAGTATGCATGTGATATGATAAGTTTAGGATAATCCTAATAAACCCCCCTTAGGGTCGTGACACAAGCAATAATAAACAAGTTATTCAAACAAGCATATGTAATGTAGACAAACAAGTAAACAAATACATGTGGTCAATAGTAACCACATACAAAATGAATTTGTACCCTTCATAGCAAAGGTTAGGGAAAGTTCACTACCATTAGCTCTTAGGAAAACTTATCACTTTGGGACCTAACAAACTAATCAAAACACGTTTTTCTTATTATATTGTAAAATAATATATATACAAATATATTCCCAAAGAAAGAGTTAATTGCTAGAGCAATGACACTTATGCTATAGAAGATGGTTCTCAATATTTGATATTACTTAGTTTCATCCTCAGAGCAAGGCCCATGTTTTGCGAAGGACCTCCATGATCACAGACCATTCGGTCCATTGCCTGGTGGTGATAGCCTTCAATAATGCAATCGTGCAATGTAGGATAATATTTTAATTATTAAAGTCAAATATAGTTGAATTGGGGTATTTTGCAGTGATTAAGCAATTTATCTACTAGTAAAAAAAAATGTAATTTATCTAACATTCGCAATGACCACACTATGTCAACAAATAATAAAAAAAAAATGTAATTTATCTAACATTCGCAATGACCACACTATGTCAACAAATAATCAAGCATTCACTGTTAAAAAATTTAAGCTGTTTTCACATTTCAATATCAATTTAAAATCTTGTTATTCACATCATTATATACAAACACAAGAATTCTACTCCTATGAACATAAGAAAATATAGTGATCATACAAGTACACTTACCCATCCATGGAATTTATGGATTGTAGTAATTGAAGGATAACTCTAAATCAAAGTTCGTCTCACATGAATGAAATAAGAATTATGAAGAATATATAAGTAATACCTCTGAATAATTAATCAATAACCTATATTATAAAAGCTTTATTAATTTTTATACAATTTTATTGTCAAATCTTTAATTGCATAAAACCATTTTAGTTTAACTCTGATTTGGAAAATAATTAGTTGATTTAATATGTTTTTTTTTTAAAGTAATTTCTAATGATAATATCATCTTCACCAAAAGGAAGTCCATAAGATATCAAATGGAAAATGGTTAGATTTGTTCCATACATAATTTCTATTATTTTCTTGATCCCACGATTTGTTTTTGATGAATGAGAGAATTAATCTCCTATTTATAAATTTTGAAGGTGAATATCAATCATCAAGTCAAACTAAGAGGGATGGCTAAGATTTATAGTTGTTGGGAGCCATTAGGTCAGATTGGATGATGTAACTTTTAAGATGAAGCCCTTCTTTTCATATAGATTTAGACTTTTGCACTTAAGCTTGTCGATGGGCTTTGTTATGTTGAATGACTTATAATAAAAGAACAAAGCCTACCTCCATATTAGTTCATGACCTTATATTATATATTGCCATTTGAAAATAAACAAAGCCTATAAGCTTAAAATGATCTTTCTAAGTTTAATTTCTTGCGTGAGACAATTGAATAAGGTTGATAGTAAGGAAAAAAATTTAACAATCCCTATTTGAAGCTTGTTAAGTTGAATTTCCCTAAAATATCCCGATTTAGACTTGGTTTTCTACAATTAGCCACTAAGCCTAATAAATGGGTTTTTGTCATTAAATTTGACTAAAAATCCAACAACCATCTCTATATAATGTATATACATAAGTAAATAACAAGAATGTTTGATGCTTACTATAAATAAGGTTCTTTGAATAAAGTTATGCAGCTCGCAATATTCATATATGAAATACCCCAAACCTTCACCAAGATTAGAAATTGAGTTTCAATAGATTAAATGAATAAAATGAATTATAAGATTTAATTAGATAAGTTGTCTTAATTTAATTAGCTAATAATTAAGTCGGTTTTGAGATTTGAAATTCCTAAAATCTCTAAACATGTTCTAAAAATGTTTAGAGGATTCCTAAACTCTTAATTCTTAGCTTAAACACTAATTCCTAAATCTTAGTAAAATTTGAGTTCATTTGCTTGAATAAAAATACCAGTTCTTAAACCTGAACTCAAATTAAATATCTTTGTATCCAAATTAAATTTCTAAATTAAGTTCTTATTTTAAGATCTTAATTTATAATCTATCGGTTTAGAAATCATCTTTTAAATACTTCCAGAACTATAGATATTGATCTGATAGTTCTAAACCTATACCCTATTTGTAAAATATATAAATTTAATTTTATCATTTCCTTTTCTTTTTATTCATTTGCTGCCTTTTTGCCTTTCCCCTTTCATTTTTTACGTTTCCCTTTTCTTCTTCTTCTTTCTCTCTCCAAATTCAAGACATTAATCTCAATTTCAATAAGAGAAAAGGAGGAATCAAGTAGAATATGAGAATAGAAGAAGGAAATCAAAGCTAAAAGTACAAGAAGTTGCATGATTTAGCCAAAAAGTTAAGTTTTCTAATTTAATTCATATTTGTTTTATTTGTTGTTTGCCTATCTAATTGATGAATTGATGTTGGATTGAGTTGGAAGTGCTGTTTACATTTGTATTTGTTGGTTTAATGGTTGATGGAAGTTGGGGATTGGTTGGAGGAAGGAGATGATGAATAGTAGTTGTGATGGCTTGATTGTTGTTTGAAGTTGTTGGAGAAAGATTGAAGTGTTAGGAGTTGTTATTAGAGTTTATTTGATGTTAGAATTGATATAGGAAACTTAGTAGATGATTTGAAAAAATTTTGATAAAAGGAAAGTGTAAAAAACATGTTTTCGTAAACCTGTTCTGTCGTCAACGCCACCTGCTGAAGCTTCTACGCGGCCGGCCTTGAGGTGATGTTGAAGGGAACAGAATGCATTTTTTTAAAGCTGCCTCCAACACTGCCGGTGTTGAACTCTACGCTGCCGGCTTTGAAGTTTACGCCGCCGGTGTTCATTTTACAACATTCCCCTGTTTCGTAGTTTGATCGTATTTTGGCCATAACTTTTTCATAAAACCTCCGATTGAGGTTATTCAAGTTCCTATGAAAAGCTTAAAAAGAGATATACAACTTTCATATTTTGAGTTTTTATAAATTCGAAACGTAGAGATGCTTAAATTTTGATTCTTTCCGGCTGTTGTGTTTTCCTAAACAAAATTAAAACTTGTTTTGATTTCTAAATGTTTATTGTTAAGTGTAAATGGATTTTTTTGAGCTAAAATGAGATAGATTAAGGATATTTGATGTGTAATGATGATTGAAGGATCTAATGAAGCATGATTTAAGTATATTTGCAGACTCATCAAATAATTGAATTTCCATGAGTATTAAACTAAAAGTAGTTATGTTGAATATATGATTTCCATTGCTTGATTTATGATGTTGTGTTGACTTAGTGAAACTAAATGATCTTGGTAAGTATATAAATGATGAGTTATGTATTTATATGAATTTTATTTGAATTTCCTTGATGTTAAGCTTAAGATTTAGTATGTTTTAAGTGGTGTTTTTTCAATTGTTTTACCTTGTTTATTATTTGTTCTTATGATTAGCTATTGAACTTAAATGAACTTAGTTAAGAAACTTAAGTTCAACTTGATTAAATAGACTTGAATGAGTTAAAATGAATTAGATTGAGTTAGTTTAATCATCTTTGACTTAGTTTTTGAACTAAATGATTAAGGTTAATTAATTTAGCTAAGTTTAAGTTAAGGTGAGTTCAAGTTGACATAGATCCTACTTGTATAATGAATTAGTAATGAATCTAAGTTCAACTTGACTAAATAAGCTTGAATTAACTAAAAGGAATTAGATTACTTAAGTTAATCAACTTGAACTAGTTTTAGATTAAATGACTAACTCTGAACAATTTGGCTAAGGTTAAGCTGAAATGGGTTAATAGTTAATAATTAGCTTAGATGAATGAATTAGGATAATCTTTGAATAATATGGGAATATGTTGTTTCAAATATTTATTTGCTTTGAATATGAATGCTTTTATGTATGAATACTTTTATATATGCTATGTTTTGTGATAAGAAACTATAGTTAAAGTGAAAAGAATTACTTTGACAAACAAAGGAGAACTGTCCATATTTTGGCGGGGCGATATTCGCAGCCATAGTGGGGTTTCACATTAGTGTCTGATCAAATATGATTTAATAAAATGAGTTTGAGATGAATGAATAAATAGCTTAAGTTTTTATATGATTTTGATGAAGTGGATGATTAGTTTAGTTTAGTTTCTTATACGAGCTCTTTCCTTAACAGAAGTGGATATCTGATTTATCTTCTGGAATTCCTTTTGAGACTTTGTTTGGATTTTTTATATAAGGTACGCAGTATCTTGCGTGTTGGATGTTAGGATAGGCATCTAAAATGAATTAAGAACTTAAACTTGGCTTAATAATTGATCAGTGTTGATTGTCTTTTACGCCGTTGAATCTGGTTCGGAGAGCGGGACCTTGCACAGATTGGGAGCATGATATTTTTTTCATTATTGGATAGATTTATCTAGAAGATATAAGTATCCGAGCTACTTATATCAACCTCCTGAGCATCATGATACGTTACTCAGGATCCCCTAATATTATGGGCTACGCCAGAAGGTGGGGCTGCCTAGTCTGTATGAACAGTAGGGACCACTCAGGGAAGCGGACGTGATATCAGATCCTTGATGCCCGGAGTTTGAATACTCCCGTGTTGATTTGTTTACTTTAAAGAAAGATAATAACTTGTGATTGTTGCATTTGCATTTAGTTAAACTCGTGTGTCACTCCGTGTGTGATTATATTGCTGTGTACTGGGCTTCGGCTCATTCTTGTTGTTGTTATTCTGTTTACAGGTTTTGTTGTTGATAAAGATGATGTTGATGAAGTTGATGATGATGAGTTCTTGTTGATGTTGGTAATGATGGATGATGAGATGATGATATGATGATGTTGTTGTTGTTGATGATGTTGTCTCGGGTTTTTGGGTGCTTCTGTTGACTCGGGAAGGATTGTGGATGAGTAATGTGAGTCAGGAGCATTGAGTATTTTATTTGTTTTTTTTTTCTCCTTTTGTTTGTTTTATAGAGACTGGATTCATTTATAAATTTGTATTTTCATTTAAGGGCTTGTTAGCACCCATGTTTTGTGAATAAGCTTTTGTAAATATTTATCAAAATGAAAGTTTTTCCACTTGTAATAGTGGAAGTTTGAAATGTTTTTATGCAGAAACGTTTTTATTAAAGTTTATTTTTCCGCTGCTAAATGCAGTTATCTGAAAATCTAACTAAACGATTTCACAACCTAAAATCGAATAGCAATGTTCAACATAAACACCTTCTTTTAAGACAACCTTACGTATAATTCGTAAGAGTTATACGTGGTTGGGGACTTGGTGTGCTTAATTTGAGAATTGAGCATGTCGGGTATTTACAATATATATCATTTAGAAGAAGTAGACTTATCATTTTCCACCTTAGGTCCTCCAAAAACATGCATTGACTATTAGAGGTCAATTTAATATTACTTGTATTGACATAACTAAAATGGTAATTACTAAATCGTTGAGTTATTAATAGATATTTTTATATCATAATTGGAACGTCTTAATTCAATATGGATTTACTATTTACTTATTGACTACTACCAGTTAAATGCTACAATTTGATCTACAAAATTAGTAGATTCAATGAGAAATACTCATAAAGGAGATTAAAGTAGAGCATCCTTTTTATTCATTACAACACAAAGGCACATGTGAGCCACATTAATAAAGATGACAAACTCAACACACAAATCTCTAGAAAGGATCAATACAACACAAAGGCACAAGTGAGCAACATTAATGAAGATGACAAACTCAACACACAAATCTTTGGAAACGATTATTGCATCCCCACACACTAGCAAATGAAAAGAACAAAGCTTAAATCTCATATTACCTAATGAGCCCCATGGCAACATTCAAACTTGACAATGTTCGGCATCATATGAGAACAAATGGGACATTTCACATTCTCAGGCATATAACCAACCATAATTGGTATGTAAAAGTGGTGGCATCGTGGAAGAACATCGACCTTATCAAGGTACTCCTTAAAAGCTCCATCAAAACCCTTAAAAGCCCCATCAAAACCCTTCACGCTTATTTGCCCCTTCCACGACTCGTATTGAGCCAAAACCTTGGTTACGGTGGCTAATTTGCCATTGATCACTACATGGGAGCCCTTAATTAAGACTGCAAATCCACTATATTTCTTAAACCTATAGTAGATCTTAAGGATATCTTGCATTAATGGATCATGGATGTTTTCCCTTGTTTGTAACTTAGAGAACACATAACTCTCAAGACGACTCGAAAAGAGTTGTGATTTGCTCATGTTTAAGATAATAATGGGAACTCCACTATTAACGATCTTCTCGAGATATTCTTTGGTTTGATGCATGGCATTGGAGTCTTCTCCACCATATAGAAAAATGTACTTCTCTTCTTTAATCTAATTGATTGAAAATTGTGAAATCATTGATTGAGTACCATGTCAAACTTAGCAATAAGTAAAGTGTTTATATTCAAGTATACCCTACGAATAATGAAAATTTCACATATTTATTCATTTATGGATATCTTCTAATAAAGCTTGTATATAAACACATTTGAGCAACATATGGATAACTTCTATTTATAAACAAATTCAACCCGCATTTTTATTTATTATGTGAGACCAACTATTATGATGATTTGCTCTATTTTGATGTGGTGACATGTAATAAATAACTCAAGATTAAAGTAGCTCACCGCATCTTGTATGTTTGGATAGATCATTTCAGTCACCACGAGTTCGAGCCAGCTAATACTATGTTTGCTCCAAAGTGTTGCTTCCATGGAACTAGTAAACGGGAAAGCATCCCATCTCCAAACCCGGATCATATTCATAGCGTCTTGGTTCACCACTTTTCCTTGTGAATCTAGCACAACCACAAGAGTCTCTTGCCTAAAGTGCCACTTTTCCATGATGACTCTAATGGTAATTTTGTTTATTAGTCTTAGCTTATGCACCGAGTACCATGGCATTTGATCTTGTAATTGCTTGAATTGGTTCATCACATCATCACCTTCTTGTTCCACAATTGGAATCCAAAGAATTTCATATTGATTTGCATGAAACTTAGGCTCATTGTATATTTTCACTAGGATTGAGAGATCATGATCAGTCAATTGCAAATATGAGATTAGCAACAAGACATTCTTCCTTCGGAGGGACTCTACCTTGTCCTATTTCCATGATGATGAAGCACAATGAAAAAAAAAAATATATATATATATATATATATCAATTCACATGAATTTTTATCTCAAACAGATTTTGAATTAAAATAATCGTCAGTTCACTCAAATGTATAATAAAAGGTTGCACGATTCTCCCTACAACAATAAATCTTGTAGGATGGTTCTTGAATTGAAATAATTGTGCATGGATAATAACGAAAAACTAACCATAGTCTTCTTGGAACCAACATATAAAGGCTGAGGGTTATCCTTGATATAGAATAACTCTATGAGCTCCACATTGTCAGCTGGGGCATTAAATAGACGTTCAATTCTTTGATGTTCTCTTATTTCCTCTACGTAAAAGAAGAAAAAAAGAAAAAAGAAAAAAAAGGAATTAGGAATCAGTTTTAGTTTATTTCCTAGAACAATAGGTGTCACTGTCAATGATCTCGAATGGCCGACCTTTCTTTTGCTTAAAATTTTCCATTTGTGTCTTGATGGTATGATGGATCATGTCGACCTTACTAGTAAATGTGGGAAGATCTCGTGCCCCCTTGTACCTGAAATGATCACTCAAAATGGTAATCAATTTTAATCTCAAGTATTAACCTCACAGGTTAGAACATAAAATACCATATTAATCATGTTACACTTTTCGTATACATTCAGGATTTTAGGACATGTGTTGATCTTCTAGTGTTTCTTAAGAATATTAAAAGTGCATAAATTACAACAAATTAATCAAACCTGTAAACCCAGCCTACAAAACTTGTATTTTAGCGAATTACTCCCATTCAAAGGGTGCATATAGGGAGAAAATTATACAAGACTTTTTGACCAATAATAATTGAGCTCTTAAAAATTCACTTCATGACCTTTTATGTGTGAAGCTATAATCCATAACAACCCCATCACCTAGAATCACTACATGATTGGATTGTTGTTTTAACATTGTTTTGGCATCGTTTTCAAACCGACCTAGTACTAATGAAAAATCAACAGTTTTACTCATAAACTAATCAAACTGAATCGATACTAAATTGATATCAATATCGAATTGATACCGATCCGATATAAATCCAATATTGATAAAAATCTGATAATCCAAACAAGCCTAGCTCATGATAAAATATTGATGGTTAATGTTAAAAGATACCAGAATTTTGACAAAATATGCAATTGGATATCCCAATAACTTTAAAATCAATCAATTTAGTTTCTGAAATAACTTTACGTACATATCAACAGTACTTTCGTTAAGTTCTTTTTGATATTAAACTGATCAATTTCAGAGTTTAGGTACGTAATTACATATTTTACTAAACTTCAGGTAATATTCATGATATTATTTCAATATTAACCAACCATTGATATTATATCAACTACCGTGTATTGAACCATTCATATCTGAAGCATTATGGACCCTAATTGACATAAGATTAGTTTTTTGTTAAGATTAAATCAACCCCATAGGCATCTACTTTAGAATTTTTTCCCCTTTTTTATCTGTTGAGTGTTGATAATATTTTATCGAAACAAAAAGATTTTGGTGCAATATCATGCTAAAATATGAGAACATTAGCATATAAAGTAAAACGTACTCGTCAAGACAGCTAGTCAGAGAAGTGAACAGAATTGAGCAAGCAAGCACACAGATGACAATCCGATAAACGTTGTGTGCAATATCCATAGCATTGGACGGTTCGGGAACATCTTTGTTGTCATGCTCAAAATCCACAATGCATTTTGTCATTTCAAGAGTGGTTATGATCATGCCATTAAGCACAATAAATACTTGATTGTTTGGTGAATCCCTGATGATTGCAGGTAAGCCCTTCAAAGTAGCCATGGACTCTGCAAAATTGTCGGATGGTTGGATTTGAGCGAGACGCCAGAAGTTTGCATAATAGAGTGCCAGTGCTGAAAGAGTGATCACCGATTTTGCTTCCCATGAGTAGCCTTTGAGTTGATGAAAAATGGTCTTCATTGTTTCTCTCACATTGTTGGTGTCGAGAGCCCTCCAGATAATCTGACGTGTAATAATGAAAAAAGTAGAGGTTTATGAGAAAAGCTGCATAATGATGGCTAGAAAAATGTGTATCAGGATGACCAATTACTCACTTTGTACACACACATTTATATGTATAAGACCATGACCAATACCTGACAGCCCACTTCCCTGATTGCAGACAAAGGTGGGATGAACCCTTCTTTGGGACGACTGAACACAGCATTTCCACTTGTTGATCGAGAAGTCCCCTTAAGAGATCGCAAAGAGAAAAACCAATTACTCAAATAATATAATTATTAATAATAAGTTTGCGTGTGATCTATTTTAATTTTGTTTGTCTTGAAAGCTATCCATCAGAATTTGTGTCCGTCATTAATTAGTTAATTCATACACAAACAACACGACATGCAAGTATATGCATGCGTGCACACGTACATGCACAATAATTATGCATCGTCTATGTTATATATATACCTTAGGATTGAGAACGTTATCAGCGATTCCAGTTGCACCTCTGAGGGTGCTCTCGACAAGAACAAAAAGAGATTGGACATCAACTTCTCCTCCATCAGGGGCATGAGTCCCCACCATCTCTTTCATGAACTTTTCATCGTCGAAAATGGCAAGCAAGCTGTTTAACATGCTTTGATCCACTACTAGCTTTCCTCCGTCGGTCGTAAGAAAATATATATATCAATTAGTCAATTATTTGGTGCTTCAGGGGGGAGAAGACAAGTGGTTGGGGTGTGTTTTGTGGTGGTTTAATTTGCTCTATTTATAACAACTAATCACAAGGACAATATTGGAAAACAAAAAAAAAAAATAAATAAATAAATAAAGGGACAGATTTGTGGATAATGATCACATTGGCATCCGGAGAGGGATAATTATCTTTATTCGATCCCGGTCCAAAGCGTGTCATCTCAGGATGAATTAAAGACATGGATAAGGGTGACAGGAGAACTGTTTAGGATAAAAAAGCAAAACGAAAAAAGATAACCTGCCATCACGACACACATGTTACGTAAATATCATACTTTAAAAATCAAGACTTGTAAATGATCGCACAAGAAGATTCGAATTGATGAACAAAAAATATAAAAGTATAAGCCTTGTAAAAAAATAAAAAAATATATATAACACAACAATAAAAGGAATGAATAGATTCATAAATATCAATGAAATGAAATATATATATATATATATATGTGTGTGTATTTAGATAATAGAAGCTATAACAAATAAAAATATATATGGAAAAGAAAAAGAAGAAGAAGAAAAAGAAAATTGTATACTAAAGAATTCCGTATGTATAATACACTAGTATATTATATGTATTATATGAGAATAAAAGAACAACAAATTGACGCATGTCTTCACATGTGTTGATTCAAGTTGAGTCCATGATAGTATTTTAGTAGCGTCATTTTGGTGTATTATTGTTATCCGATATCATGCTTTTATGAATATACGTATAAAGTGATATGAAATATTGGGCTTATTGATAAATAATAATAATAATAATGGGAGTGATGTCAATAACAAATCGTAAAAATAATATACATACATTTAATATATATATATGATGTGCCATATCTATCTTAATGCTTAGCTTCAGACTACAACAATTCCTCCTAAATGAGACAAAATATATATATATATATATAATATGGTCGGTTTAGATGTTAATCGAAAACTCTTTTTTCTCTCGTGAACTTTCGACACTTTTTGGGTTGTTTGTTTAGCTTTTTTTTTCTAGCAGATACATATATTTTTTTTAGTTTTTTCTAGCAAATTATTTATTAAGAAATAGATACAGATAAAAATAATTGATAGTTTTCATGAAAATATCAAATAGATCAAATGTAAGTAAAATAATAAATACAAATCAAACTTATTTACACATATCGTTTTAATACAGATAAAGATACAGATGAAAAGACAATCCAAACAGTATATGGATAAAAGTTTGCTGTCTCATGATGTTGTCTTATTTTTGTTCTAGTAAGTGATTATTTGACACGTGTTTTAAAATGATAATTATTATTTGCATTACATTATGGTTTTTTTTTTTAACTTTTTATACATGTCAAACACTCATTTGCTGAGACACAAATGAGGCAATATCATCAGGATAAAAAGTTGTTGTCCTATGATGCTATCTCATTTCTATCCCAGCAAATATGTATTTAACAAGTGTTTTGAAGTGATAATTATTATTTACATTAATTTAAAGTTTTTTTTTTTTTTACTTTTTATACGTGTCAAATACTCATTTGTTAAGATACAAATGGGACATCACCAGAGGACAGTATTTTCGATGATATGCCATATCTATCTTAATGCTTAGCTGCCGACCACAACAATTCCTCTTAAATAAGCTATAAAAAAAAAAAAAAAAGGTCGGCTTGGATGTTACTCGAAAACTCTTTTTCTCTCGTGAACTTTCTTCATTTTATAATATCATTCAAACAAACCCTTAACCTTAACCGAAAATTAATGTGTCGGTGAAAACTGCCGAGAAGTCCGATGAAAGTCGTCTGCCGAAAATCCTGGATAATCCCTCTGTTCAAATTATATCCAACAACACACGTTCAATCCTGTTCTTTCATTTACGATTTAATATATATATATATATATATATATAATAGCAAATTAATATCAATTAGTTAAGTTCAATAGAGTAATTCTTTGACTTTTGAGTTATATAATTTGGATCGTCATTTTGATATTATTCTGAAATTTTTTTTTTTAATATCAGACAAATATTGAACTGATATTAATATGATGCCGATGAAAAACCAATCGTTTTACTCATAAAATAATCAAATCGAATCGTTACTAAACTAGTGTCAAACCGATTCAATACAAATAAAAGCAATTCAGTGATATTACATGTACACACATGTTATATACTTTTTTATATATTTTAATTTTATTGGCACAGGACTTATGTCATATGCTTCCAAAGGGTGATTAGGCCTGTATGGATTGACGAACCAAACAGGCCCTAAGTACAAAGTAGAATATTATAATGCTTTTGTGATCGCAATTAAAGAGACGATTCAGTGATGTAAGCCACATGACGACTTATATGCTTTCCCAGAATACACCAATTTGTTGCTAGCCATATTGTTAGTATCAACACTTCCCGGTAATTTTTATCTATTATCTATTATATTTAAACTAAAAGACTTTCATTCTTTGTACAATTTTATGTTACCTATGACTTACTAAAATATTAAGTAATAAAATGATTTATTCAAACAATAAGCTTATTTTTCGGTCAAAAAAAAAAAAACAATAAGCTTATTTTATTATTAATTAAGGATGAGTATATTGATAATAGTAATAGGTTAATTTGACTATTCTCAAACTTAATTTGATATAAGAAATACCAATAGTATAACATACCCTAAGAATAAAAGTTACAATAAAAACAATAGTTATTTCATTGTATACACTACAAGAAAACTAGGTTTTAGAGATAATATTTCTATCTCTGAAGCATATTTTCGTCATAAAAATCATCGCCAGTGATTTTATATGTAAAAATAGAACTTTTAAAAATTCCTAAAAACTATTTTTTTTAATATTATGAAATCACCTAAAAAGGATTTTTTTTTTTTTTATGTAAAAACTCCTAATGAGGATTTTCTTTTCATATTTGTGACCACCCCTAGGATGCTACATATCCACTAGTCGGAATTAGATCATCATAATTTGTTTTTATTTTATAAAACTTTAGTGTTGTTGGTTGAATTTAATTTTTAAAGAGCTCTCAATTTTTTTAGTATATATATTTCTAAAAATATCCTAAAAAGCCTAATTTTTATTCCAAGTTTTAAAAACACCTGCGAAAGATTCTAACTTTTAAAAGCCCTCCATTTATTTATTTATTTTGTATTTTAGACAAAAATTATGTGATACTATATATAAGCGAGCACAATGATTTTAGCCAACACCTTCTGCACTTAGGCATTCCTTATAAGTTATCGAGTGATGGATCATCATATCATCTCCTTTTTGACAACATTATTAACTGCAATATTTATCTTCAACCAAAAAAATTTTCTCAAATCAACATTTAGGCATCATTCGTGATTCTAATATTAATTAGAGATCAAATCAAACATGACTCTTACATGTTCCATTCTCAGCCGAGAGCCCCCGGCCTTTTCCTTGTGGCTTTAGTTATACTTTCACTCAACCAGTTCAATCTATATACCTGTGGCATTATTAAATCTATTCTTCTGGTATATATGTCATGTGGTTTTATATTACTCAATCTCTCTAATTGCGGTCATAAAAGCATTATTATATTCTACTTACCTAATTAACCTTTGGAAGTATATAACATGTGACTTATTACCTAATTTTTTTTTCATTTTAATCATCAGTAAAAATTGTCGTTATACAAGCGAGAGGAGGAGGCAATTTTCGCCTTTTGAAAAAATGTGAGGCAAACATTGCCTCAACCATGCTAAGTTGAGGCAAAATTTACCTTAAGGACACAATTTGAGGTGAAAGTCACCTCTTCCTTGCAAATTGAGGCAAGATTCACCCCAGGTTGGACAGACATGTCAGAAAATAAGACATCCAAAAGCTTAAAGAAGTAGGAAATAAGGCATCAAAAAGTTTAATATTTGTTAATAAAAATAAATATTATTTATACAATGAGTTAATTTTTTCAATTATATATATAATTTAAAAATTATGGATAAAAAATATATCTACTATATTATATTATGTTTTATATTAAATAGTCATAGGTAAAAAAAATATTAAATATTTGTTAAAAAAGGTAAAAAATGTTTATTCAAACAATTTATTCTTACCATTTATATATATAATTGTTTAATTTTAAAATAATTATATGTCCAATTGATGCCTCAAAACTGCAACCAAGGTAAAATTTACCTCATATATTAATAGATGAGGCAGAAGAAAAATTTGGCAGTTTTAATTTCAGATAGAGACGAATTTCGCCTAAGATGTCTATTAGAGGCACAAGTCGCCTCAATATAGAAAATATAGCAGCCACCTTCTCCTTAATTCTTCCTTATTTATTTATTTATTGTCCGCATCTCCCTTTCTTCATTTCACCTGCGTTCTCTCAGTCTCTCCATCCATAATCTCTATATTCTCTCCCTCCAGTGTCTCTCTGTCTCCAACTCAAGCGAAACTTTTTTCTTTTGCAAAATTCTTTTCTTTCCATTTTTTTTTTTTTTTTTTTTTTTTTTGCTGTTATCTGTGTCTATGAAGTATATTAATCGTATTTTTTTATGTGATTTTTTAGGTATTGAATGACATGTGATCAATATATTGCTATATCTTAATGGTAAAAATATATTATTTCTATAGTAATTTTCATTTCTTATTATTTGTATGACAAATAATTTCCATCACTAATGTTTATTCTTTTGTGCTATTTTGACAGGTATTGGAATTAAAACATGCAATGACTACATGTTTATATGTTCTATGCTTATTAATTATCTCATAACAATTATATTATAAAAAATTGATTATTTCTTACAAATTTAAAAAATTAACCATTAAAATTTGGGATTTTTAATTTTTAATAAAATAAATCACTAAAAAAAAATAAATCGGATGAATATTAAAAAAAATCAAACTTTAAAAATTTTACTTTGGCTGGAATATTGAATTATTTAAAAAATAATAATTCCCTTGGGGCGATTTTTTCCTTAATTGGAAAATTAATATATATATATATATATATATTAGTTTTGTGGCCAAAGTCGCCTCAACCATGGAAAATTAAAAAAAAAAAAAGGACTGGAAAATGAATTTTTGGATTTGAGAGGCGAGATTCGCGTGGTTCATCATATAAAAATTGAGGTGATCCAATGCCTAATAACTAATTCGAGCGAATTTTTAATCTAATAATTGAGGTGATTAAATTCGCCTCTAAAGTCATATCCGTACCAATGAATTTTTAGAGTCTTAAATTAATTTTCTGAATTTTGAGTTATTTTTAATTATCGTATTAAGTTTATGTTAATTTAGTTATTTTATTAATTTGAATAATTAATTTATAACAAATGAAAATGTGACATGCGTCAAAACTTAATGGAAAAGACTGGCGGTGTTAAGAAAATCTTAATTTAATTAAAAGATTTTACAAATGTTAAATACTTAAATAAAAATAAAACTTTTAGAATTTAAATTAAAAAACAGTAAAATGTTAAAAACTAAAAATGTAGTTTCCCATAACATTACTTAGGAGTAACCGGAATGTTTTGATACTAACACTATTAATTTAATTATAGCAACAAATCCCTGTAATCTGGGAAAGAATATAAGTCATGTGTGGTTTCTATTTCAAGCTTCTTATTTCTTTTAAAGCAAGGCATTAAACAGCTTGTACTTCAATATGATTTAGTAAATTGAAACAGCAATAAGTACACATACACATACATAAACTCTTCCTTTTCCTTTTCCTTTTCATTTATCTTATCATTCAGTAAATTAAAGCAGCAATAAATACTCACTTTAATTAGCGAACCTATAATTTGTATTGTCGGTAAAAATTGACGTATTTATTCGAAAAGAAGTTTTAGAAATAAGTGTGTTAAGTATTTTGGGTGTAAAGTTAATTATATTATGTAAAAAGATAGCAATTCCTTTGATTCGGAGGAGAAGGAAGGAACTCTTATCTACTGAATGGATATTATTATAATATAATATTTTTGAAACAGAATAAGAGAACGATTATCTTAAAGTAATAAAAGTAGTATAGCTAATGAGCTTTTTTTTTTTTTTTTTCTCTTTTTGTTTTTTAATATATAATGGTGACTTTGGTCAAGATTCGGTTCTCTCTTTTCTCAATGTATGTTTACCCTTTACACCTTGCCACTAAGAAGGGCATCTACAGTGATTGTTAACATGTGATTAACACCGGTAGTTTTAGTTTTGAAATATTCTCAATCTCTACCTAAGTGATAAATCAAAATTTGATAGTTTAAATGATACAAGTAAAATAAATAATGAATTATGATCAGATTTATTAATATAATTAAACTAGTAAATAAATTAAATTGAAATTAAGATTTCAAATATTCTTTTGAATCAAATTATTCATTTTTGCCCAATCATTCATTTAAACTCCTTTTTCTCTCATTATCGAATTCTTAAACCCCTAAATAAATAATCTAAATATTTAGTGAAATCCTAAAATCACTAAATTCTTGTTCCAAATTACAATTCCTTAATCTCTATAAAATTTGAGTTTATTTGCTTATAAAAAATATCAGTTTTTAAGGTCAAGCTCAAATTGAATATCAATTTGATCTAAACTAAACTCCTAAATCAAATCCCTATTCCAAGTTCTTTATTTTTAACATGTTGATCATCAAATTCTTTTCTAAATATTTTCAGAACCAAAGATATTGATTTAAAAGGTTTAAGCTTAATACTCTTACCTTAAAATATCTTTTAAATTACCATTATTCTTTTCTTTTCTTTTCTTTTTCCTTCTCCCCTGCCTCCTTTTCTTCTTCTTCTTCATGTTTGCTTCTTCTTCTTTTTCATTTCTCTTCTTCTTCTCTTCTTCCTCAAATCTCAAATCTCAATTTCAAGAGGATCATAAGAGAAATTAAAGATGGAAAACAAGATAAAAGAGGAATAACAAGCATGAAGTAGCTTAACTAACTAGGGAAGAAGTGTAGAGAAGATTAAGTGTGCATGTGTTT
The DNA here is from genome assembly GCA_024138025.1 of Combretum micranthum. Taxonomy (NCBI): domain Eukaryota; kingdom Viridiplantae; phylum Streptophyta; class Magnoliopsida; order Myrtales; family Combretaceae; genus Combretum; species Combretum micranthum. Next base: position 75,542 of record JAMXBD010001827.1, on the reverse strand, counting down.
GCTAAAGATAATTATAATTATTTTATTTTGTTTGGTTTGTTATATATATATATATATATATATGATGGATTAATGTTAAATATAAGTAGAAATTGTGATAAAGTTGGTAAACAATGGATATAGGAGCATGTAAGCTAGAAACTAGTTTGTGTTCATGCAAGTACGGACTAGAAATAAATGGAATGATTTTGATGATATATGGAGTAAAAAAACATGTTTAGAAGTGTTTAAGTAGGAAAATAAGTTATATGTTGAGTTTAAGATGTTAGATGCTTAGTTGTGATGCAAAAGAAATAGTTCAAATAGGTTAAGTTTCGAAAGAAACAAAAAAAACAAAGAGCACAGGAGGTACACAAGTACTATATTAAGTTGTGCCCCTTGTTTTTAAATCAATAAGAAGAAACATGGTCAATCCTATCCAATCGTACTTCTCTATATTTCATTTTACAAATGCATTTTCAAAACAGCACGGCTTGAACACGCATCCCCTATCTCCTAGTTTTTCTTTTTAATCAATGCATGTTTAATGTTTTAATAGAACATGGTTAGAACACGACATACTATATCTCCCTGTGCTTCCCTCTAAGCTTTGAACACCTAGTATATTAACAAAACATGACCGGACATGACTCATTGTACCCACCGTGTTCTCTCTAATCTTTGAGTATTAATATATCTAGCGAAACACAACGAGGGCATGACATGTTGTATTTGGTTGTGCTTCTTTATATGCATGTATAGAGGGAAACACAACATGTGTATTTGCCTATGTTCTTCATAAAAATCCTAATAATATAAAAATAAATGAAATAAATAGATAAATAATAATTAATATGATATGTTAGTAATTTAGATAATTAAGAATAAGTTAAGAGAGTTTGTAGACTAATAATAATAATTAGATGAAACATAGAAGTTAAGTATAAAATGAACTTAATTAATAAGCTTAAGTTCAATTCATCTAACTATGCTCATAACCCGTATGCATCTATTTTTATTATTTTAGTTTAAAAAAAAAAAGAAAAATCACAAAAATATGTGGTATAAAATATGTCATCTAGCCTAATGTTTTAAGCTCCAAATGGAAACGAAAACTTTGCTTTAACAATCCTTCATAAAAGTAAACTCATTATTCATCTTATCAAGGAAACAGCTTTTTCATTGTTCATCTTATCAAGAAACAACTTTTGCATCAAGTGGTCATTTCTTTATTATTATAATGGTGACGTTCGTGATATCTTGCACTTGGTCTTAGTCATGGTCTAACGGAGGTCTTTTTTATTAATATTATAACTATGACTTTTGTGATCATGACTCCATTGTTTCTTGTAGTTAGGTTTATTCTTGCAAATTAACATAAAATGTATATAGCATCCATTCGTCTAAACCCGATTTTGGTTTTAGGTTTTGATTCCAGGTTTAGACATCCAAAATCTTATCACATATTCAGAATCTTTTATTCTAATAAATATTCATCTACATAGTTTTTAAGCTTTGTTATTCCTACACACTTAACGAACTTGTTTGACACATAATATGAATCATTTATTATCATCAAAACCTTAAGATTAATCTCCTTGTTTATTTACCCATATAGATATATATGTATATATATAACAATAAAGTTTTCTTAATTAAAATCTACTACGGTTGATTAGTCGCAAAAACTTAGTGAATACCCCTATAACCTTCGACATTTGTTTTGTGCATGTAATGTAATTAGGCTTTATTTTAAATATATATATATATATATATTATTTTAATCAATGTGTGGATTGGGAAATTCCTTACATGTGCTTGGTGATTTGTTTTCTTTGCCAAGGTATTATATGCAAAGTGATAATATTACTAATTCTTTATTTACTTGTTATGATGTTAAATAGATTGATAAATGTTTGTTAATTTCTAGATGACCACTTTATAATTACACTAATAATTATTTGGCTATAGTAATAAACTAGCCATACATTGCACAGCTAAATCTCTACATTATTATAGGTCACTACTACTATGTCATGGCTCTTTTTGAGTTTGTAGGGGAGGTAGGTATCTCTTGATGTAGCCATCACCTACTTAATGGAAGTTAAGTGGTACATTAGGGAACACAATCCATTGAGTGGGCATAAGGAAGTGATTATTGCTTAAGGCAACATGTTTGAAAAACTAAGATAAAGGGTTTGTTCTTGATAAAGAGTATTAATGATTTTAAGCACAAGGGGTACCATTTTTCTCTATCAAAACCCCAATCTCAATTCATCGAACACTATGACATATCACTATTCTGAAATCCTAATATCGAAGAGCATAAATCTATGCTTTATATAGATTATAGGCAATGCATTTCATATATCTGATTGTAGCATTGCATACGTTTACATAATAAAATTTGTATGCACCTGCTTGACTTGTAATTATAAGAGAAAACTCACTAAGCTGTGGTTAATAAGTATGCTAATCCATTTTATATGTCTTATCATAGCATTGCATATGTTTACATAATAAAATTTGTATGAACATGCTTGACTTGTAATTGTAAGAGAAAACTTACTAAGTTGTGGTTTACTCATACCCCTATAGTTCTTTTGCAAGAGCAGTGCACGCGGAGACAAGTGAGGAATGATTGAGAGTGTCTTTACATTGGGCCTCTTGAAAAATATAAAAACGACAAAACTGCATCAACACCACACCTCTTAACAATGCTTCAATTTTCCCTCACTTTTTATGTAGGCCCTGCGATACTTGCTTACATGGCATGCGATATGGATATATTAATTTTGACATGGCAAAAAAAAAAATAAATAAATTGATGAATTTAAATGTCATTTTAAACTTAAATGAAATTGAATAAATTTCTTTTAAAATATATTAAATAAAAAATTTTTTCCTTTTCTCGTTTCTATAACTTTCTTTCTTTCTTTTGTCTTCTTCTTCTTCTTTATTTTCCTAATTATAATTCTAAAATTTTTCATGGTGCTATGTACTTCTCCTTGTTGAGGAAGTGCTGCTAAATTTGGTTTTTTTTTTTTTCAATTAAAATTTGGATTTCAATTAATTTTGCCATTACTTTATTTGAAGAGGTTGTGGAAAAAAAAAATTGCCTTACCACAAAAGATGAGGTAAAATCTTCAAAGTCTACTTCTACCTATCCATGTATTAATTTCTTTTTTCTCTTTGAATTTTTAGTGTTGTTTTATTTATTTATTTATTAATATTTTGCATATGATGAATTTACTCAGATTCCCCTTTAGGACATTATCTGTGATGCAAACTTGAGTACTTTGATGTAACTAAACTTGTTTCAGTTTTCTACTTATCTTTTAATGGATGTCTCTAGGTTTAAGTTTTATTTATATATGTTTAATCAAAGAGATTTTTTGTGTTTTAAACTCCATATATTTAATATATTTTTTTATACTTATTAACATTTTTTTTCAATCTTCAAATTTTGAAATAACTCGAATTTCCTATAAGAGAGTGAATGTTTGTTGTCTCAAAATTGGTGTCCCATTTGTATCTTAACCAATTATAATATAACACGTTAGTAAGTTAAATAATTTAACACAAATATTGCACATAAAATCTGTTAGATGTTCAATAATGATTGGTTTAGACAACATTGAGCTAGCAAAATGAAACAACAAATATTCATCCCACATCACATATGATGCTAACTAATTGCATTTTTTTATTTAATATATATTTTGATAATTTTTTTTTTATTTTGTTCATTTTAAGTTGAAAATGATATGGAAATCCATCAATTTTTAAATTTTTTCCACGTCAACTTAATATATCCATATCATATGACATATAAATAAGTACCATGAGGCCTACACGAAAGCAAGGGGAAAATTGAAGCATTTTAAAAAAGTGGGATTCCAATATTTTTTCAAAACTGTACAAAGGTGATCGATGTAATTTTTCCTAAAAACAAAAAGATAGGTTACATTTAAGATAAACTTAAAATACAAAATAGATAAATTACAATTTACTTGAGACTTTATCTTTTATAGCATAGTACCCATTTTTACTATTTAATAGGGGATATCAGTTCTCCATAATTCTAGTGAACTGTAGATTAATGGTTTTATAGAAATATTTGGATGAATAAATATTCTGTATTTTTAATTATTAAATGTGAGATACAATTAGATAGGTAGAATCTTTTAATTAACTTGTAAGGTGGTTCTCATATTGTGGTTCATAAGTTATATGACAACTATAGGACAAGCATTCTAAGCTCCCTTTGAAATACTTTAAACCCTTACCTAGTTAACTTAGAAATGGTTTAATTAAATAATATAATAGATAGTCAACTTTGAGTATAGTTTACATTGTTTAAATAATAAAAGAAATAAATAACTTCAGGTTATCCATTTAGGCTCATTTTTAGAGTGTGGTTTTTTGGTATTAGAGCTTTAGGTTGTCAGAGAGAGAAGTAACCTACCAAATGATGAGATGGGGGTAGAACATGGGTAGAAAGATTAAAATGTTAACTAAAAAAAAAAAAAAAATTAGACCCTATATATATATATATATATATATATCATCCTGAGTAGCTTTGAATGCTATGGTTAAGTGTTGCTTTTCTTGATTATGCTTTTATGAATACAAAGTAGACACAAATTGATAAATAATTTAGTTGTGTTATAATATGTGATAACCTATTTTAATGAATTATACTTGTGATTTTTTGTAAGTGTTATTTAAAATTTTGTAGAATTTATTGATTTTGCTAAATTAACCAATTAAACTTAAATCTATTTATTATTTGTATTTGAAAGTCATTAATATTGGAAATTCCTATAGTTTTGCATGATATAGACTTTATATCATGTTTTGTCATGTGATCCATATATATATATATATAGATATATATGTCTTTTAAAATCATTTTGTATTATAATACAATTATGAACATAGAATAATTGAATGATTTGAATGTTAAATGTTTTATGATAAAATTTTATTTAATGATACAAGTATATATTTTCTTATAAGATGTATTGTTTTGTTATACATTATAATTGTTGAGTAATTATATGATTATTGCATGTTGAATGTTTCAAATATATATATATATATATATATTTCATCTCAGATGTCTTTAGTGCTATGGTTTAATATTGCTTTGTTAGTGATGCTTCTATAAACACAAACATGACATGATAAACAATTTAGTTGTGCTAAAATGTATGAACATTTTTTTATGTAACATGTCTTAATGAATCATGTGTTTGGTTTTGTTTGAAAGAATTACCTAAAATTTTATAAAGCTTATTAATTGTGCTAAAATAATTAATTTGACTTAAATCTACTTTATTGATTCCTAAACTAGATATAATTAGAGTAATGCATAATTTATTGCTTGTTATGTTGTGTAATTGTGTAATTTCATATGATGAATGCCTTATATGAAATTTTGCTCATTAATATATATATATATATATATATATATACACACATACATATTTTTTTTATGAAATGTTTTCATTGTTATATGATTATGAATGTTATTATATAAATATTTACTTAAGATTAGATTTAACTACAGTAAACGAATGATTTCATGTATAATATATATATATATATAATGCCTCCTAAATTATTTTTCTTGTGATATGTTTATGAGTATATGTTTGGGCAATTATTTTAAACTGAATTTAAGTCAAATCTGATTAAATACAAGTAGAACACAAATGATTTAGCCAAACCTTAGGATTTGCCCCTTAAGTCCTTTAAAAATCTGAAATAATTTTTAAGTGATGGTATGAAATGCATGAATATGTTTGTTTTTGTTAAAAATGGTAGATTAAATAGGAAATTTCTCTCTAATTGTTATCCATTGATATGTTGACAAAATCGAGAAATCAAAGAGAAAAAAAAATGCAAAACTTATAAATTGGTGGAACATTTTCGAATATCATTATAAACAGTTTACCAAATGAAATCTAATGTCTTGAATTACAAAATGAAATCTAATGTCTTGAATAATGAAACTCAATTATTCAAATATTTAAAAACAAATGGTACAGAGATTTCAAAACATGATTTCTCATAAAGGGGAGAAGTACAAAACCAAACTCGGGCAAGTTTCGAGGACGAAACTTCTTTTAAAGGGGGAAGGATGTAATAACGCATATTCGTACAATTCAAAAATAATAATCATTAAGAAAATAATGTAAAAAAATTATTGAAAAAAAATTAAGAAAAGTCATGGAACATATTCCACATTTCTTACAATCTAAAAATATTGAAATTTAAATAATTTAATGATTATTTAAAAAATTGAATTATTATATTTCAAGATAAAATTCTACAAAAGTAATAAGGGTAAAATCTAAAAATGCATGGATGCAAATAAAAGAAAATGAGATTCAAGTGAGTAATAATAATAACCAAAGTCATAAATAAAACATTCCAGATAATTAAAGAAATGAATGACAAGTAAATAAATAATTATAAAAGAATGATACTAAAATTTATATACCTTAAATTTTAAGACATTTTATGGAAATAAAAATATTATAACAAACCTCAAATTAAAATAGCATGAAAGTATAAATCAACAAGAAATATTAAACAAATTGGATAATAAATACATAAATATAAGATATTAACCCAATAAATAATAGATCATTAAATAATTCAAAATTACAATGGGAGTAAAAAAATAACAAATCTAAATCTAAATTAATTGGAATAAAACAATGAAAGAGTGCATAAAAGAATAAAATCCTAGAATGATTGAAAGCTTTTGAATTATGAAAGCTAAATTAATATAATGTCAACTACCAATAGATAATTAATCTTAAGGTTGTTTAGAGTGTAATTTAATAATTGAGTTTAGATAGTTTAATTAAAATAAGTAATTTGATGTATAGGTTTTTTTTCTAACAAATCAAATTTTACTATTATCTCTACCAATTTTAATTTTAAACCCCGTTTCTTTTAACCTACAAATGATCTAAAATTTTTTAAGTTCAAATACTTAGATTTATATAATAATCAAATATTGCCCCATTAATCTAAATTCTATATTTTCAATCCTCATAAATTTTGAGTTTATCTACTTGTTTAAAATATTAGTTTCTAAGCCCAAACTCAACTAAATATCAAGCTCTACAAACTTAAATTTTTTAAACTAGATTTCCAATTCATGTTATGATTTTACTTATATATATTCTAAAATTTCTTTCTAATTGTTTTTAGTACTTAAGATAATGAATTGAAAAGCTTAAATCAAAACCCTTAATCATAAATAAATTTAATTACCTTATCATTATCCTATTTATATTCTTTTATTCCTTTTTGGCTACCCCATATATATATTTCACTTTTCTCCTTTCCCATTTTCTTCTTCTGTGGTTTCATCTCCTCCTCCTTTTCCTCTCTTCTTTTTCTCCCAAGTCTACCACATGATATCAAGTTTGAAAAGATCAAAAGAGAAATAAAAGATAAAAATCAAGATAGAAGTTGGAAATCATGTATGAAATGGCTTCCAAAGCTAAGGAAAAGTAGTGAATGATAGAGTTTTGGATATTGGAGCTTTGCCTAAAACAAGTAAGTTCTTGTATTTCTATGTTTTGTTATTGATTATGCATGCAAATGATGAATTAGAGCTAGTAATAAGTTGGGTTTGTGATAAAAATTGTAAAATAGTATTGAGGAAGATGATGAATATGGGTTTGATGGAGGAGTTAATGATATTTGATGTTGTTGGTTAGATATAAAAGTGTTAGAAGTATGAAAACTAGTTTGTATGATGTCTAAATGATGTTTTGATGGAAGTAAAATGTGTAAAAATTGATAAAAAGATGTAAAAAAAAAAAAAAGGAAAGCATTTCGTGCCAGTGAAACAGGGGATACACGGGTCGTGTAGGGGGACCTGTGACTGATCAGAAGCTTGGAATGAAGCATTCAAAATATATACTACTCACATACATGGGTCATGTACATCTACTTGTGACTCTATAGTAGGCAAAATTCTTTGCGCATGGATATATACTACTGACATACATGGGGTTGTGTATATTCCCTTATAGCAACATGTTTTTGTAAATTGATTGTAACTTTTTCATCCAAACTCGGATTTAGGTGATTCAAGAGGTTACGGAAATCTTAAAAAGAGATATAAAACTTTTATGTTTTATGTTTTATGTTTTTGGAAATTATAAAAGTATCAATGCCTAAATTTTAATTGTTTCCAGCTGCTATATATCTAAATAAAGCTGAAAACTTGTGTTTACTAGTTAAATATGTATAGTTAAGTATAAGATAAACCTATTAATAAACCTAAGTTCAACTTGACTAAATGAACTTGAATGAGTGAAAATGAATTATATGGATTAAGTATATTTAACTTAGCTTAATCTAATATAGTAACTAAATGAGACTTAATATGGTCTATGCATATCAAATGAATTAGTTAATGGACTTGAGTTAACATGATTCTTAGAAATGAAATGAAATAGAATATAATAACTAAAGTTAGTTGATTTAATGAACTTTACTAAGATAAAATGAGTTAGATAATTAATTTAGGTCAACGTGAATCCTTTGAGTAAATAATTTATATGTGATTGTAATATAATATACCTTAAGTGATAAGGAGGACGTGTTGTTTCAAGTATAAGATTGTTCAGAAATGAGTGTATTATGTATTGTATATGAATGTTTTGATGGTGTTTCTATAACAAAAGACTATAAACAAAAAGAAAAAAAAAACTTTAACAAACAATGAAGAACTGTCTGTATTTTAGGGGGGTGAACTTTGTGGTCATGGCGAGTTCCTACTTATTGTCTGATCAATAAGATCTTAAAATGAATCTAAGTTCTTGAATAGATGTTTGATTTTGTATTATGTTCACTTCAAAAGCCTTCAGCCAACTTTCTTTTCCTGTTTGGATTTCATATGTAGGATGATGACGATTTGGTGCCGATGATAATGTTGTTGATGATTAGATGATTGATGGGGATGGTGCTTTGATCTTCCTAGAGAATAGTTAAGACTTAGCTTGGAAGCCAGGTGGATAACAATAATCTCTTCACCTTTCTTATGATTGTAATCTAGTTGCATTGGAAATAATATAAATCTAATTAATTTTGCAAGGGGTTTGGGAATCTTTTTATTACTTGATGAGTGCATTTGATTGATAACTTACTAAACCATAAGTGAAAACAATTGTGTGGTGTTAATTGTGATTTATATAATGTTGATTGTTTGAAAATGATATGGACATTAACTAATAAGATATAATTCTTATTTGACCTTTAAATTGAATCTTTCATGCATTGCATTACATCACATTTGCATTGGTTGGGGTTCACGCTATGTATTAATATTTTGATTCTATAGTAGTATTAGATATGGGACTAGTGAGTCCGCATGGAGGATACTTGTAGGGTTGTCGGCTTTTGGGATTATTACTTAGGGAGGTTATGTGGTTCTAAAGGAAGTGGAGGGTTATTTGATAGAGTAAATGTTTTGATCTATGCACAAAACGAATTCAAAAAGAAGTCTTCACTCCTTAGTTTTGTCTATGGAGTAGTTAGAGGCTATATTTCCATAAAATGGATTTAAAAGAAAATCCTACCTCCTTAGTTAAGTCTAAAGGGAAGTTAGAGGTTATTTTTCAATAAAAAGTATTCAAAATGAAATCCTCCCTCCTTGGCTATATCAAAGAGGCAGTTGATGGTTATATCTATGGTATAAAAAAATGATTTTTGTACTAAGAAAGATATGAGCTGAAGACTCAAGTTGAGTATGCACCTCTTTTCTTAGCTCACAGTTCTCCTGGTCGTGAATGGCTTGTATTCAGTCCTTCAATCCTCAAGAGAGGGCGTAAATCTTCATTGGTTTAGATTCCGATCATCCAAACTATACATATCATATGGATGAGTGTGCATTGCATATGTTTGTTAACTAAAAACTTGCTTGATATTTGTTTTTTATGTGATCTGGTTTTGTTATCTACTGAGTTATGATTGAGCTCATACCCTTATAGTATTGTTGCAAAAATAACTGAAGCATCGGTTTTAGGGATAGGTCTATATAGAGGAGAATCCTTGAAGATAGAAAACGATTTGATATGAGAAGTTTAGAATATGGATTAGATTTGTAGTGTTGTAGTTTCAAGTTTGTAAAATGTAGATGATTTATTCTATTTTATTGTTTGGTGGGGGATACCAATTTTCTGCGGTTCTAGTGAACTGTAAGAATTCGTATTTCCTTTATTTATCACTAATGTAATTTCATATTAAATGTTTATCAAGTAATTATTCAGGTAGAGTCTTGTAAACTCTGACTTGTAAGATGGTTCTCATATTGTGGGTGCACACGTGATATGATAACTTCAGGTTATCCGTTTAGGCCCATTTTTTAAGGTCTAACAAACGAAGAAGGTAAGGCGATCTTCATAACCATGGCAGGATTCCTATTTTCATTTTTAATCAAATAATGAAATTTGATGGAAGTTATAAAGAAATGAATTGCTTATATAGTTTAATCTTTTGAATAGATGTTTGGATCTGGTTTCTGTTTCTTCTAGATTGTCTTCTAATATCCATCCAGTTTTTATAAGGTACGCAGTAACTTGCGTGTTGTATGTTGGGGTAGGCATCATAAATGAATTAAAAATTAAAATTAGCTTATTAAACGTATATTGTTTGTGCCTGTATCATTGAATCTAGTCAGAGAAGCGATAACCTTGGCCCGAGTAAGGTACGGTAGTTTAGGTACTTAGACCAACCCGTCATGATACAATGACATTTATAAGTGGCTTAGCGGGTAGCTGATGGAGTAAATAGTATCGGCGTAATGTTTGCTTAAGTGTGGGGTAAAGTTACATGATTTAGTTCATGTTTATAAGGCCAGTTGAACTAAGTGATGTTATGGATTGAGATAAGTAAAGATAAGTAACGGCTGTGATGCCTAGATGAGGCTATTTTTCTCTTTTTCAGTAAGATTTAGGAGATGTAGTTATCTGGGCTGCCTATATCAACCCCCAAAGCAACTATTATTACTCATAACCCCCAAATTCTCAAAGGCATGTTATCGAAATGTGAGTGCTCTAATGTCGACTTGTTTAACTTTAAATTGAAGAATTAAAATGTTGATTGATGTATAGTATTTAGTTTAAGTATGTATATCATCTCGTGTGTGATTGTGTTATTGTGTATTAGAAAATATTAAGGTTTGCTCATTATTGTGGTTGATGTCTTCTTTTTAGGTGTTGTTTTGTTGATTGATGATGATGATGTTGATGATGATTGTTTCGGGTTGTGGTTGATTTAAGAGCTTTTAGAGGAGAAGTGAAATGAGTTAGGGCCAACAAATGTATTTGGTTTTGTTTTTTATTTATTCAAGAACTGGATTTGTCTTTTAAGGCCTGTTATTCCTTTAAGGGCCTGGTTTAGAGCCCCTATTTTATATTTTAAAGTTTTAAAGCTCTATTTACCATTATTAAAGATATAGGAGATACTTGATGGTAAGATTTTATTTATGAAAGCTAATTTACTCATGGAAGTAGATTCTATAATGTTTTTATAAAGTTTGATTTTTAATCATTAAATCCAGTTACTTTCAGAATTTAATTATATGAGTTCATGAATTAAAATTGATGAGCAATGTTCGAGATAAACATAATCTTTAAAGGAGGCCTTTCCGTATAATACTTAAGGTGTTATACGTGATTGCATACGTGAATATTAAAAATAGGGTATGTTGGGTCCTTACACACTTAATGGGCCATGGCATAATGTAAACTGACTATTATCATTTATTATTATTGTATCAATACCCTTACTACTTTTAGGGAACACTTTTCCTATTCAATAATAGGAAAAAAAAAAAAGGAACATTATGTTCCCGATTTTTAATCTCTCTTTGATGTCATCGTTGTTTTTCTCCCTTTTTTTCATTTACAAATATTTTTTTTATTTTTAAATATCTTAATATATTTTTAATTAACAAATAAACCACCTCTTCACTATACAATTTTGTGCCCTCATAAAATAAAACTTTCTTTCATTATCACTATGTACTAAACTTTCACTTGTCTAGTGTTTGTGTTTCTATGTCGTCGTCATTAATCATTTGTATCCAATACTGTTTCTCTCTTTTTTTTTTTTTTTTGTATGTCAAGGATTCCATATTTTTGCAATGAAATTCTAAGGGAAAATGAAAAAAAAAAAGTTTTTCCTTTGTCATTATATCATTTAATTTATTTCTATTATATTTTAAATCTTACAATTTATTCCATTTTCAAAATATGTAAAGAAATACTGTAGTCATTTAATTAATGCATTTGAATTTTACAACCTCGAAATTATGAAATATAGATTTATGATTATCTCACTTTTAATAACTTGTCGATCTATAAATTAGAATGATGACAGTAATAAAGTGCTTGTGGTGGCCAATGGCTTTGTAGCTAATGGCATCTCCCTTATCTCTTAAGTGAGAGGTTCCATGTTTGAATCCCCCTCTCTTGTTGTAATGACCCAAAAAAAAAAAAAAGTGCCTTGTGGTGATGTTATCATATCTTTATAAAACAAGTGTATTTTATTTTATGTTTTTGTTGATTAGCTTTGCTTATAACAACCATTAATGAGGTACGATCTTACTAAATATAACAATTATGCAATTTTGTTATAATAAACTCTCAAAGTATTCGGAAAAAAAATCTCAAAGTAAAAGGATTTTCTTTGTTCTTTCAATCTATAGATATACTAGTAGACAAATATCTACAATATGGGTTCGTAAAACAAAATAAGAAAAGGTACATGAAACTCAAAAAATTACACATGAAACAACTTGTAAAATAAGAGTTAGTAGTGAAAATTATAATGTAGAAAAAGTTGATTTAATTTTCATGACTAAAAAAAGAGTAATCTTATTTTTTTCAAATATTTAATAATAAACTTCTAATGACTCGACATGCCTCAATCTAAATTTAGACATACCTTGTCCCTAGCCACGTATAATATCTTAACATGCACAAGCATCCTTAAAAGATTTGCTTATGTCAAACATTAGCTAACCAATTTTAATTATTGAAATTGTTTAATTAGATTTTGAAGACAATTGGATTTAGTAATAGTAAAAAGAAAATTTATAAAAATATTTCCAATTATAGTCACATGAATAGATTAACCTTCACAATCAAATCATACCATCAATTATCTCATATACCTTTACTTGGTGGTAGGAAAAACTTTAAAAGCTTATTATAAAACATGTGCTTCTCAAATAAGCCCTCAAAGCAATATTATAAATTCTAAAAGAATAAATCCAATTCTTAAGCAAATAAAAACAAAAACAAATCCGATGATCCTAATCCTCCTCTCTCATCAACAAAAGATCTTCTGGAGTCACCCAAACTCGAGTAAAACATCATCATCATCCATATCATTATTAGCACAATCATCATCAAATCAAAACCTAGAAAGATATCAACAATTAGCTGAAGCCTAGTACAATAGTAACACAGGTACACATAAGCTTAAAGTAATGCAATGCAACAACAATAGTTTATTATCTTTAAATTAAAGTGAAATAAACAACACTAAAGCACTCATGCTCCGAAATAATATATGGGAATCTAGAGGTCTGAGTAACAGCAGCTACTCAAAGATTGATATAAGTAGCCCAGATACGTATATCTTCTATATCTAACTGAAAGAGAGAAAATAGCTTCATCTAAGGTTCATAGCCGTTACACACACTCTACCCATCACAATCCATAATACAGTAAGGCCCAGCCAATCCCATAAATGTAAGCCCTACTATATTACTTTTGGCGAATCAAGATAGATGCTATGTCGATACCATTTGCCCCATCAGTTACTCGCTGAGCCACTTATGAATTATTATTGTATCATGACATACCATTACATCATGGTAGAGAGTGGCCTAAGAGCTTAACTACTGTGCCTGGCTCTAGACAAGATTATCATTCATTGAACCATATTAAACGATACAAGCACAAACACCACTCAATTATGAAGGTCGTCTTTGAATTTTAATTCATTTTAAATTTCTATCCTAGCAATCAACTTATAAGTCATTGGGTACCATATATAAAACCCAATGAAGTTCAGAAGACAGTCCTAAAGATAAGACAAAAGGAAGATTCAAGCAACATTTCAAGAAATCAAACTCATATAAGAAATTGAAATAATTATCCATTTACATCAAACTCATTTAAAAAAAATATTTGATCAGACACTAAGTAGGAATCCTACTATGATTGCAAAGATCGTCCTACCGAGATATGAATAGTTTATGAATCATTTATTATAAAACATCATCATCATGTTGTTCACTTTCAACACACTTAATTCTAGCAGACAAACACATATTATACATGGTTTAGCCTATTATAGAACATCTAAGTCAATTACAAGCTATTACACCTATTTTAACTTAATTTCAGACAAGTTGATTAGGATTAATCGTTTAATTCAATTATTAAGTCAGCTATTAGAGTTAATCAATCTAATTCATTTTAATTCATTAAAGTCTATTTATTGAGTTGAATCGAGCATCGACTATTAGCAAAAAGAACAATAAAGCTTAGAAGATATTAGAGTTGCAAAGATGTACCATCACTAGAAAGCACCAGCTGACATGGGAGAGTGGTATTAGCAATATGAACAAATGCAAGGAGGAGATGAAACTTGACAGAATCCATAGCATAGCTGGTTCAAGAGTTACAACAGAACCAAAGTAAGTTAACAAAAACAGCTTAGGATAACACCAACTAGGAGAAAGCTCTATATTATTAAATATGTTTCAAAATAATGTGTGAAAAACTACATTATACCTTATAAATGGAAAAGGCTGAAGGACACCCGACAACACATGAACCACGATATCATAAACATTTAAAGATTTGATGATGATACCACTGACATAGTAAAATTTGACACATAAAAGCTTATAAATAAAAGAAGTTGAACATTTCTATTTCCTTCTTTTTGTCAATTTCCATTTAATTAAAAAAAATTGAAATTGTTTGAATTATAGAACTATTTTATACAATCATTGTAATGCCATTTTGTTACATGTAAAAGAGGGAAGTTAACATAGGGTCCAACTCCAAAAATAATAGTTTTTGGATATGATACATCATATTTCAAATTATTACCATATGCTCTTATTACTTTTAGCATGTCACTAGAGCATGAGTATTGGATTTAGCTTGTTAAGAGCAATCCTATACCCAACAAAAATGTCATCAAATAAACACCAGACCTCATCTCTAAACCTATGCTAAGATCTCCACTGATTGCTCTTCTTTGAGATGTGGTTGCACCTGCTTGCGACATGGCTCCAATGGTAGCACCTCCTTGTGGTGTTCCAACACTCAACACAACCACCATCTAATCCTCCTTAGAATTGACCCCAATGCTAGTAAACTTCGAATCACTCAAATACTTACTATTTGGAGGTTGAGTATAGTTACCCAACACTAATGTGGGTACCTATTAAGGCACACAAACTGGGAGTATGATCTCATCGGTGTAAGCAACATGGATGTTCCATCTTATTAAGACATCTTAGTAGTTGGTGAATGGTTGCCTAGTGTTAATAAGGATTGCCTTTGAAAAGTTTTAGGAGGCATTGCAAGGCTTGCCATTCAGCTGGTCCAAGAGTTTATCTGCTAAGCATTGCACTTGCTTATTTTTAACTAAAGGGGAAAGTTTTAGGCCTTGCTTGTGACTGTTTATGCTTTGAACCAAACTATCTTTAACATCTATAGAAACATTGTTGTCATCTACATCATCGGTAGAAACATCATTTTGTGCATCATCTGTAGGAAATCTTTTCAACTATACATAACATGAATTATATGAATTGTATTGAAAGATATAGCCCTCATGCAATTAAGAATATAATAATGTTGCCATCCAACGGTACAATCTCTAAAATTTATAAGAGTGATCTATTATTTAATAAGATAAATGGAGTTGTAAGGACATACCATCTGAAAACGTTGGATGAGATAGAAGAATAGTATGAGCAATAAGAACAAATGCAAAGAGGAGATGGAACTTGAGAGATTTCATGCTAAAATGAGTATTAGCACAGAAATTGTGAAAATTTGAGTCTTTTTTTTTCCTTTCTTTTTAGTAATTTGGCTATTTAGCCTTAGAATATAATCGTGTACGTATAGGTGTTGCAATATAGAATGAACTATAAATAAAATGAAATAGATATATGCTAGTGGGGGTTACAATGCGGCAAACATGGATGCAAAATATGCATCGCACATGCTTTATCATTCAAAATGTTTCACATCTCTCCAATCCTACTTAACCACTTATGAATCTATGGTGGTTTTGGTGAAAAGCATATACCTAATTCTAGAAGAAATGGATCCTCTAGATACCTTTCATTCCGTTCATTACACATAGGATTTACCTGGAAACTACACAAATTTATTGTATTTATATTCTTAATGCACCTATTTCTTGTATAGTTTTAATTGTTTTACATTTTACGGTTATGTTTTTATCATAATAACATGTCAACTGTAAGTTTATATGTATATAGTTCCCTAAAATTAAATACCCAAGAACTTCTAAAAAAAAATGTTATTTCATTTTTATATTACTTCTTTTTTTTTATTTTTCTTTTATGAAATTACTTTTTTTTTAATTGTATTGAATTTATATTTCATCCTTTGTATTTGTGATAGGTATAATGGATAGTGTAATCAAGAAAACTCCTACATGACATAAGCTAGATGGAATGCCTTTAAACATAGGTATCCAATGGACCTATCATTCTATATGATGCATTGGAAGAGGAAGCACATAACTAGTTGGAGAAGTGGGATAGAGAGGAGGAACAAGCATTGAATTTTACACTGCCATTACACCACTGGCCTAAGGAAATAAGCTACCGGCATTTAATTAAACACGCCAGTATTGGAGAATGATGCAATCGATAATGATTTAGATAATATTTTTTCAATATCTTTTAGTAGCCTTTAACTGAATATTTAGCAGGATTTTGTGTTTTTTGAGTAATATTCTTTTTTTAGTCATAATGTAAGAGAATACATGTTTAATATGATTTAATGTCTTTTAACAGGTTTTTTTTTTATTTTTTTATTCCTTTTTCCTTTTTTTTTTCCAAATGTATGCTCGAGGACGAAAGAAAGACAGTCTTGATTATTGAATAGAATTTCATTGAGCGTGCACTGCTCTTTTTTCCTAAAATTCGAATTTCTTGTGATAGTTATCTCTCTTTTGCTTCACTTTATCACATGGTTTGCGTTTCCTCCTAAGGTTAAACAGTACACTAAAAGAAAGCTTATATGCATGGAGGATGATAATGATATTGAGAAGACCCAAAAATGCAGAAAGAAGAACACCACCACCTACTTAAGCTTGTAAATTCCTATAGATTCTCCACTGAAGGATGTGCTTGGTTTACTCCCTGTGAATGGGGGCTTTGATCTCAAATTTTGACTTTCTTACAAAAAAAGAAAAGAGATGGTGATTCAGAAAAATAATAAAGGAATTGTGGTTTCTCTACTCATCCCCTTCATTAGCACCAGGCAAGAAGTGAGCTTTTGATAGTGGGATATGACCAATTCATCCATTTGCGTCATTTATCATGGGTGGTGTAATGTTATAAAGAGAAATATCATCAGTGAAGGAGAATATATACAATTATGGTCTCTTAGGGATAATATTGGAAAGTTGTGTTTGGTCTTGATAAAGGAAACCTAGATCAACAACAACACTGTGTCAAACTCCTAATCCAAGAGGACATCACTACATAGACTTTTGTGTGAAGGTGAAGATCAACACTTTAATATTCACGTCATGGATAATAATATGTGACTACAAGATAGACTTTTTGCCAAACTTGGGGGAATATTGTGGTCAATAATGATTATGATGATAGTTTTTCAATATCTTTTAGTCAGCTTTAATTGGATATTTAATAGGATTTAACGTCTTTTGAATAGGATTCATTTTTTTATCATAATTCAATAGAATATGTTTTTAATATAAACAAAAACTCTATCTTTAGTCACATATTATGATCCATTCTGTGAGAATATTAAAGTGTTGACCTTCATCTTCACACAAAAGTCTCTACAATGATGTCCCTTGGGAGTTTAACATAGTCTTTTTGTTAATCTGGTTTTCCTTTATCAAGACCAAATACAAATTTCCAATATTATCCTTAAACGACCATAGTTGTATATATTCTCCTTCATTAAGGATATTTATCTTTATAACATTACACTATCTACCACAAATGATGTCAATGGATGAATTGTTCATATCCCACTATCGAAAGCTCTTCTTGTGCGGTACTAATGAAGGGGATGAGTAAAGAAACCACAATTCCTTTATTATTTTTCAAAGTCACCATCTCTTTTTCTTTTTTCTTAAGAAAGTCATGTGCCTTAACTTAATGACATGGTATAGATAACCTTTCAGGATTGGGACTGAGGTCGCTTTTATAAATCTGCTTACCAATTAAATATTTGAGATCAAAACCCCCATTCACAGGGAGTAAAGCAAGCCCATCCTTTGGTGGAGAATGTATAGGAATTGATGAGCTTGAGTAGGCGGTGGTGTTGTTCTTCTTTTTATGTTTCTAGGTCTTGTCAATATCATTATCATCCTCCATGCATACAACTTTCTTTTTACTTTTTAGTGTACTATTTAACCTCAGGAGGAAACACAAACCATGTGATGCAGCGAAGCAAAAGAGAGATAACTATCATAAGAAATTTGAATTTTTGGAAGAAAAGAGCAAGACACATTTAATGAAATTCTGTTCAATAATCAAGATTGTCTTTCTTTCACTGTAGGGTGTACATTTACAAAGAAAACCTAAAATTTGAAAAAAAAAAAAAGGAAAAAAGGAATTAGAAAAGAAAAAACCCTATTAAAAGACATTAAATGATATTAAAAACATATTCTCTTACATTATGACTAAAAAAAAAGAATCCTATTCAAAAGACATTAAATCATATTAAATATCCAATTAAAGCTACTAAAAGATATTGAAAAAAATATTATGTTAATCATTATGGAATGCATCATTCTCCAATGCTAGCGGCTTATTTTCCTAAGCCGGCGGTGTAGAATTCAACGCTTGTTCCTCCTCTTCATCCTATGCTACCTAAGTAGTTATGTGCTTCTTCTTCCACTGCATCATTATATCTCCATAAAGGAAATTAAAAAAATGTTTTTTTTTTCCTGAAAATAGTATCCTTCCAAATATAACACATCAAATTCATTTCCTTCGCTTTCTCTTCAATTTCAAAGAGAAGTGCCATGGTTTCCAAATTGAAAGACTTCTACCCATTTCTCTTTAT
The DNA here is from genome assembly GCA_024138025.1 of Combretum micranthum. NCBI lineage: Eukaryota > Viridiplantae > Streptophyta > Magnoliopsida > Myrtales > Combretaceae > Combretum > Combretum micranthum. Next base: position 56,184 of record JAMXBD010001827.1, on the reverse strand, counting down.
TTCTTTTCATCTCTAATTTTATTTTTAATTATTTAATATAAATTTCCACTCATTTCATTATTTCCTCTTATAATTTCCTTTCACTTCTTCACTTCTATTCAACCAAATATAACATAAACAACAAGTATGTTGGGCCGAACACCCTTGGACAATCTTCAAAGGACAATAACAATAGCATATCTCAAATGAAATTAAAAAAAAAAAAATATATCAAAGTTACATTTCCTATAAAATTATTGAACTGCTTCATTACCCGACGAATATGTAATATATATTTTATTTTAATCCCATCTTGTATTAATTAAAAAGTTATCATCATTTCAATGGTCTTAAGGATAGGCCGACGTAATTTACTTCTAATAGAACTATCCAGCATTACACTTTAATATTTTTCGTAATACATGGGCATATGTGAAACAGTCTTTGATATAATGTTAGACATGCGTGCAATAGCTTTTGTGAAAAGACTCGAAATGTTTTGCTACTATATGTTAAGGTTTTGTTAAATTTAAATATCACACGCACACACAAATAAATAACTAAATATACACCATGTGTATGTAGACATATATATTATTAAGTCAATCCACTTTATTCTTGTAAAAAAATCATAACCTAAAGTTTTACCATCATTGATTTTATCTTTTTATGACGAATGGTTATGTGTTTCAAAATATATTACAATATAAACTTTCGAAGTAATGATTATGTGCTTCCGTTGATCTTAAATTACATTATTAGTTGTATTTCTTGGGTTTATGGTGATTATGACTTGTTGTCACAATTTTTCTTTATTTAAGTTTATAGGGCTTAATTACTGTGGATATCAAATTTGGTTCAGAATTTACTTTAAAATTTAATTGGAACGTTATCTATGTTACATTTTCTATCACTGTGTATATCCATATTTTCATACAATTATGATTTACGAGCTTGTAGTTATCTTCTTTGATTCAAATTATACAAAAATTCGTATTACATATATATTTATTATATATTAATGTCGTTGTCGTTGTCGTTGTCGTTGGTGTCAGTTTTATTAGAGCAATATTAGTTAAATTTGAAGCAACATCTAATAATAATCATACAATTTTGTATTTAAAATTAGTTAAATATCATCGTTATATTTAAGATATAGCAAGCCGGTGCAAACTTCTCCTAAAGACCAGAGTTAGAGCACGTTCGGTTGAAGCATTAAGAAGGCTAATCTTTAGCTCAACTGGTGAAAGCTATGGAATCGTGAGACAGCAAAACCCTACGTATGAGATAGGGGACAATACTTTCTTTGTGCCTTGAAGGAGTTGCCTAAAAAGGCTCTGGATGGGGCCAGTAAAGAGTGGGGTGTGACATATCATACAAAAATAATTCAATGTTTAACGTCAAATTTTGGGTTAAGAGTACTCTGTCGAATAATTAATTTTTCTCATTTAAGATGTTTTTAGCGCATCATGCCTCATAGGAAAAACATAAACAAATACCTACACACCGCATGAACCATGAAACAAAAACACTTAAAAAGATGGATGATGGTGCTATCGACTTGTTAAAACTTAAAAGTTAAGACGTTGAAATTGTCTAAATTCTGAAACTACCTTATACAATCACTATGATGTCATTTTTTATACATAGGAATATATGAAAGCAGAAAATTAACAGAGGATTCAAATAAACATATCATAATCTAAATAATGAACTTAAAAAATCCTATAACCGAATGTCATCAAATAAACACCTGACCCCATCTCTAAAATTATACCAATCCCTCACCTGGCACCACTCTTTTTCGGTGTAGTTACACTAGCAGCACTTCCTTGAGGTGTGGCTACATTTCCTTTTTCTACCACCCTTTTATCGATTATAGTTTCTCCATAAACTCTTATTTGAGTCACTATTTCATTAATTCCATCTAGAATTAGGTCGTATTAGGCTAACTTTGGATTATCCATTCTACATTGGTTCCATGTTGGTTTTAAGCTAGCAATTTACCTGCTGTTTGGCTAGGAACAAATTCCAAACTGATGGGGTGAACTTATATTAATACCCTTTAAAATATAGTCTAATCCCTCTTATGCCTTTCATTTTACTAACCATTGTACCACTTTTTTCTCTTTCCATGAACCATCATTCAGCGCGATCTTTATTGGACACACCTCCCTTGTGTAAAAGCTTTTGACTTTTCAGCATTTAGCAGTTGAGATTCCATCCAAAGTACTTGTTCATCAAATCCATCACGGGTGACATAGTGGCAAATCAGTGTATAAAGGCAGGAGGGTGATGAGTTGGATTCACGTAGTCTTCTAAATCGTTAATCAAAGAAGTGAGTATAAGACCACAGTTCTTAAATTTTTATTTTTTTGGCAAGATTTGCCCTTTTGGTTAACAATTTTTTTACTGATGGATCTAGGATTTCGAATTGTCTAGAGGCCAAAGCCTTCTCCAATTTCCCTCCCGTATCAACTCTTGCATTTTGGATCTCCCAATTCGCAATGAATTGATTTGACAAGGTAAGATACATTCTCTCTTTTTTATTATTTTTTTAACTAAAATACTTTACATAATTGCAATATAGTTACTTGTTATCCTGATCAATATGGGTCTTCAATTCCAATTGGGTTGCATTTTTTCTCTGTTTTTATTCTCGATGTGCCAATGTGTGTATATGTTCTGTGCATTGGGGGTGTAGGTTGTGTCTGTTCGTTTGCGTGTGAGTGTCGTGGCTATGGTATTCGTGTGCCATGGAGTGTGTGTAGCGAGTGTGTACTTGGTGCGGGTGTATGTGTTCTGTGCAGCGTGTGGATGTGGCTATTCTTTGTAACTATGGAAAGCAATGGCTTGTAAAACATCAGGATGTTTCACTTGATGGATCAATGTGGCTTATGTGTGTTTGTACAAACACAAGAGACTTCTATTGATCATGATTTTCTAAATTTTTTTTCGAACAAATGGTTCCTATAATCCAAGTTTTAGTCTTGGTATTCACAATGCTACTTTTTTTTGCATTAGTGTCCAATATGTTGGGTTCTCTAACATTGAATTTGATACCTTTGACACCATGTGATAATCTTGTCTTATTAGACAGAAAAGGCAGCTAAACTATTAAATTACATGCTTTGAGAAAAGTTATTTTGGTAAATTGCGTAGTGTTGAGATTAATTTTACACAAACTTTAGGTTTCTACATTCTATCACACATCTAGTAGAAGCTATTGAAAATCTATTATTGTTCAGATAATTTATGTAGAGTAAAGATCTTTGATTAAGGCAACTGCTGAAATGGAAAAAACCAGAACGAACAAATAAAAATTAAAAAAATTCGATGATTACCTTTCTTTAAAGACAATGACAACCAAAAGCATACTTTTTCAAAGCAACAGATATGGCATTAGACTTTTATTGTGCATTTACGTGAAAACAAGATTACACTTCGAAAATGTAAAATGTTAAACTCAAATGTTCATGACATTTGTAGGACTAAAAGAAGGTGTGAAGTTAGGACTAATATTCTTATTTTTCAATAATTGCTCTATAATAGCATGAGCAAGTCCATGAATGTAGACGTAATGTTGAATTGTTGTAACTTAAATGTTCATTGCATTCACAAATTTTTGCAACTATTTTAGTCCCATTGAGTTATTGAAATGTTGGAAAAGTAGTTTCTTTCAACAATCGTTTTTGTTTCCTATTTGTCAAGAAGTTTTCAACTTCCTCTTGTTATACTTCCATGTGATAATAATTATTGCACTATCATTCTACTTTAATGATTTGTCAAAACTTGCTGAGGGCTTAGTGGAGTGACAATGACACGGCTACTTTTATTGCTCTTTTTCGTGGAGTTCAGGTATCATTTGTATCATTATCTGAATCATTTGCAAAAGACCTCAAAGTAAGGTTCTTTACTTTTTTTATAATTTTATTATTTTGTTAAGTATATTATATAAATATATATATGAGAGTATTGTGTTATGTTGTGTATTATTATTTTTGTCTTCCATTGCATTCTTCAATTATACTCTTTTCATGGCATATGACCTCTAACATGCATATTTTCTAATTATTTGTGAAATGTAGAGTGCTCCAGTAGGAGTTTACTAAAGTTCTGTTATGTATGTTCATGTTGTAATGAATTGTCATCCAAAGCATGAGTGATAGGGCTCTATGGAGCAAAAGTGACACAATTGCCTTTATTGAATTGTGTGTTGAACAAGTCCGTTTGGGGAAGCGTGCTAGTGGACATCTAAGGCCAGCACTTTTGCAGTAATAGTCATTAAACTTCAGCAAAGTAGAGGGAAATCTTATACTACTAAGCAGCTTCATACAAAATGGGACACATCAAGGAAGTTGTGGTCAAATGGAACTGGCTGGTACGATACGCTACCTCAAGAGTTGGTTGAAACGACACCACTCAAACTTTGAAGCACCAAATGAATGGTGGGAGGCTGTGAATTTGGTATAAAGATATAACCATCTTTTTACAAATGTGTTGATGTTTGATCATTCACCTTTTGTATAATGATGTAGCAATACAAGAGGACAAAGAATGAAAGCATTCTCCAATTTCATTCGGAGGGGTTAAGATATAAAGATCAACTCATGAGATGTTCAAAAGCACGAAGAGGACAAATCACAAAGCTTGGGCACCCAATTCTTCCATATCTCCCCCAAAAGACAGCCCTAAGGGCAGTGGGGATCCATAGTTTGTTGATCCGATGGATACTTCCTTACTTGAAGATGACCTGATTGAGCATTCCTCCCATGAGGGTGAACCCTCATCCAAATGAAAACAGCGGTCTATTGGTAAAGCGAAAAAACAGACCGTAAAACGTCGATACTCAAGGGACGATCTCATTAACAACTTGGGTAATTTAATTGCCACACTATAAACTCGAAGTTCAAGCAATTGCATGTCCATTGGCACTAAAAAAGATCCTTCAAACATCGCAGCAGTTATAAAGGACGTCTGGGCCTTACCAACAGTGCAAGGGAATAGCACACTAGGTTTAAAGGCAACTGACATTTTTGTGGACGAGAAAATGAGGGAGTTGTATTTTGCTTGTCTAAATATCAACCTAAAGATCGAATTCCTCTTACGTGAGCTAGCGAAGAGACATGGGATGTAATATACATGTTTTGTTTTATTTATATTATGTGTGGTGTGTATTGTTGTGTTTGTTGTTGGTTAATTATGGTAAAAAATTATGGAATGTTTTTCGATTCTTTTTTTTTTCCCCTTTTTTTTAAGGATTGATTGTGAAAGGTTATGTTATAAATTTCACTTGTTCCAACATAGGAATGGCGGGTGATCGATATGATGAGCATGTGATAGTAAGCATGCTCTATCTTATAATAGATAGACACTTGTTCAACATAAATCCGTGTTACAACTCCACAAGAACCGAAACATAATTTATCAATGAGCTCCTCAACCATCCAAAACCAACAAGATGCCATAATATGTTCCGAATGAGTCCAACATTATTTCGCCAATTGTGTAAGACTTTTGGCACAATACGGCCTTCGGGATAGTAGAGGTGTGTCCATTGAAGAGAAACTCATGATTTTCTTAGTAATAGTCAGTCAAGGTGCATCTATAAAAGTTGTGCAAGAAATGTTTCAACATTCGACGGAAACTGTCTTCCGACAATTTAATGAAGCACTAGAAGCAATATTGGCATTCTCACATACTATAATACAACCTATTGATCCTCACTTTTGTGAAACTCCAGCAATAATTAGCCAAAACACAAGATATTATAAATTTTTCTAGGTCTAGATAATATGCCATGCATGAGATGCATATAGCATGGAAGTAGTACCAAATTCATGTTCTTTTCCTCATTTGTTTCCTAAGGCTGCATTGGAGCAATGGATAGGTCCCGTGTGATGGCACACATTCCAGCGGACGAACGAATCATATATATAAATAAGAACAGCGAAGTTTCCCGAAATGTATTGGTTGTTTGTGATTTTAGTAGTGATTCATATTTATCACCACAGGTGCAGATGGTCAGAGCCATGATGCAAATATGATGGCTATGGTACTTGGAGATGAGAGATACAATTTTCCGGTGCCTCCCCCCGATAAGTGATGATTTCCGAACATTCACTTTTATAAGTCATGAGACACCTTTGCTAGCGAATGTCATAATGGAATTTTTTTACAGGTAAATGCGACTTGATGGATTTAGGGTTTCCAAATAAGAAGGGGTTATTGGCTCCTTACAAGGGAGAGCAGTATCATGGGTCTGAATATCGATTGGGTGGTCCACCATGGAGTCCGAAAGAAGCATTCAATCACATTCATTCGTCACTACGAAATATCATCGAGCAAACATTTGGAATCTGGAAGAATAGGTTTCGTATTTTCCACAACATGCCAACGTATAAGTTGGTAAAGCAGATAAAGATAGTCATTGATACTGCTGCTATAAATAATTTCATTGTCGAAAAATGATATTAATGATTTGTACATTAGGAATGGTCTTGGACAAGAGGGTTCTAGTGAGTCTGATCATATTAATGATGAAGACGAACCACATGGTAGTAGTGCGCCTGACTTAACTAATGATTTGTGGATCAATGTTGTACGTGATTCAATAGCTTCTGCTTTGACATCACATAGCCGGGGTTGGTAGATGTTCCATGGAGAACAATAATTTCTCTATTTCGGTTGTAATGACGACTTCTGACTCCATTGTTCATGTGTCTGTAATAATCAGCTCCAACTGTTTACATTACTAATGATGGTAGTATGAAGTGGTTATTACAACTTTAAGTTATTAAAGGTTGTAATATTATTTTATGAAATTAATGTAAAAATTAAAAAGAAATGTCAAATTAAAATATATGATGATTAACAAGTACATTGTTAATTTCAAAATAAACCTAAAAAAAAAAAAGAAAAACATGACAAGAGATGAACCTGATATGGAGCTAAAGATGACATTACCTTTCAAACCAATACTAAACTAAAACTGAACGGACGCTAAAACTAAAACTTATACAGATATCGCCAACAAACTTGACAATCATAAAGCACTAAAATCTAATGAAAGTAAAATAATTATGAAAAAAATGTTAACACTAACAATATGATGATGAATAACCGTTTTGTTAATTTGCAAATACACCTAAAAAAATAAAAAATAAAAAAAATAACACAATACCAAGCCTATGCTGAACTAAAACTGACAGCTTTGCAAACATGAGCTTTCATACCGATATTTAAATGATACTAACAGCTTTCCAAACATCAGCTTTCAAACCGATACTAAATTGAAACTGAACCAATGCTGACACTAAATTGATACAGATACCGATAAAAAATGACAATCCAAACTCAACCTTAAATAAGGATAGCTTTATATTTAATATCTAATGCATAAGCCTTAAGATCTAAGACAATCCATACTTATTTTCTTATTATTTATGTTTTAATTAGTTTGTCCCTTACCATCCAATGTGAGACATGAGCATGAACGGAGTCTAACATGGTTGTACGGTTCATGGTCCGCAAACAATTCAGTCATTTGCAGAGTTCACAAGAGGTTAAGATTCAACCCGTTGACTAGGTGGGTTACACCCAGAGTCAACCCCAAAATGAGAGAGGGGGGGGAGGCGATAATATCAAAGCAAAAGAAAACTAGAATCTGAAAATGAAAGGAGCAAATGTGTTGATTTTTTTCTAATACTTGGTGGGTCCAGGTTGGGTATAGCTCGACCTCTAAATTGCCAACTATTAATTACACATTGTATAACAGGGAAAAGGATAAAAACAAATAGAAGTTGAAAAAAGAAAAATGAATAGGTTCGAGATAAAAAATAAAATAAAATAAAATAATAGGTTTCCAATATGAAACATCACGTTTCAAATTATAATCTCCTCTTATACTTCTAGCATGTCACTGTCAATAGTGATTATCGCTTCAGCTTGTTAAAAGCAATCCCACACACAACAAAAGTGCCATTAAATAGACACCCGAACCCACTTGAGAAACCATGCCAACCGCTGCACTGGCAGGACTTCCATGCGGTGCCGGTGCGGCAGCACTTCCTCGCGGCGAGAATGCGGCATTGTCATGCGGTGCGGCAGCACTCGATGGCGGTATGGCTCCACGGGCAGCATTGGCTGGCGGTAGGGTTCCGGTGCTCACCACAACCACAACCCAATTATCAACCGAATCGACCCCGATGCCGGTAAACTTAGGATCGCTCAATAACTTCCCATATGGGGTCTGAGTATATTTGCTCAGCACTACTTTTGGGTCTAGTTTGGGCACACAAACTGGGAGGATGAACCAATTGGCTGTGATATTGGCATTGACGTTGCATTTCGATAGGACTTCTTGGTAGTTGGGGAATGGTTCTCCAGAGCTAGCAGGGATTGCCTTTTCGTAGACCAAAGAGGCAGAGGCACCGCAAGGCTGGTCACCAAGCTGCAGATCGGAAACTTCTTCAGCTATGCATTCCGCTGGGACGTTCTTCGCTATGGGGGAGAGTTTTAAACCTTGCCTGTGGCTGTTTAAACCCTTGACCAAACCGTCTTCATCAAATGTAGAAGGTTGTTCTATCTCAGTGTCTGTTCCATGGTTTTCGTCTGAATAGTCTGTCAAAAAAATTATTGGTCACTACAAGGATTAATTCGTGGTCATCTGAATCGCAAGTTTCTATGAGTTTATAATTTAATAAATCTTACCAAAGATAAAATAGATACAAAGTTATTTAAATATAAACTGTCCGTAGAATTATAAGTTCAATGTATCAAAATCTATAAATTTATGATTTCATTAATTTTGTACCTTGATAGAATCACGAATTTGACAATTGTACAAGGATATACTCAATTTAATTGAATTATGTGAACTTTCATATAATTTACTAATAATTTTATGATTTTATCGATTTTTATGATTTCATGCAATGCCATTGATTCTATACCTTCCTATTCACGATAGAATCACCAATTTGACAATTACGTACCATCAGAAAATGCTGGGAGAATGGTATGAGCAAAGAGAACAAGGGCAAGGAGGAGGAGAAACTTAGGAGACCCCATAGCTAAAAATACACGGAGCTTGCAGCAACACGATCCTATTATCGTAATTCGGCTATTTGGCCTTAGAAATTATTACTTATACATATAGTGCAATAAAAATTTTAAGGTCTAAAAGGGAATAACAAATCAGATACACATGTCGATTAGGGTAACAATGCGATAAACACGCATGCAAAATATGCGTCATGCACGCTTTATCACTCAAAATGTTTTACATTTAACCAGCACCCTCTTAGTTAACCACTTTTGGATTCTACCATTAATCTAGGTAAAAAGATAGTAGGCCAACCAATGCCCACACCTAAATGTAGAAACATCCTTTTCCATTGATCTTATAAAGGACACGTTATATTATATACAAGTGGAGAAAGGTCAATAATGATCATATAAAATCAAGTTTAAATTAAATGAAAGTGATTGTAACATCTTTTAAATAATTTACGAATATGCATTATTATTATGTTAATTGTGATAATTTTGAGTAAATTGATTATTCTATGTTTATACTTTATATTAAAATCTTCGAATAGTCCAAGACTTCAAGTAGTTTATCTTTTCTTTTCTTTTTCTTTTTTTTTTTTGGTTAGTTATAATGTAGAAAAAACCCAAATATATATATATATATATATTACCCTTTTTTTATTTCGTAAACTTGGATGATGAGTTTTTATGACTTCAAATTTATTTTCAATACTTCCTCTCCAATTTTAGGAAGAAACACAGTGACTTCAAAGTGAATACTTTGCATCCGTTTCCATATATTTTCTTAAATTTCCTGTCAATTACCAAACACAAACTTTCACTCATTTTCATTCATTTCTCTTATAGCACATTTACTATATGAATAAATCTAGAATTGAATGGTAATTCCAAAAACTAACTGTTTTTTCCTAAGTTTGAATGTGACATTGAAAGGTAAAATCGTGGTAATTTAGAATTGATAACTTTGAAAAAAGAAATCATATTACACATCATGGTTATATTTGTAGATACATGACATGTAAGGAGCCTCCATAATTTCAATTGTGTTGTCAATCATTTAACTATTATAATAAATATAGTAATTGACATATTAAATATTTTAGTTAGTCGGTCATTTTAAGCTGTTAAAAAAACGGCAAAACTAGTTCATCAAAAGCATGATGGAGCCCTAAACTTCCAATAATATGTAAATATGAATAAAATCTTAGCACACTTAATTGTAAAAATAGTAGTTGCCAAAAAATTTGCTTTCGTGATTGCACATATTACATATGCCAAAATTGTATTTACACAACGCATATATGAAATCGATTTTGATAACTTCAACTTTAAGTAGGATATTTATTCTCGGACTTTAAGGGAGAATCATGATTCCATTTTAAATTTTGAAAAGATTATTACACTTTTAGTAATCACACTTATGCTATTGATTATTATAAATATTGCATATATTTTATTACATATTTTACATGATATACTTCTAAATGTGCTATATATTATTATACGTATATTACTTAAAGCATTTAGGGAAAAAAATTACATATTGTATGTTTATTAGTACTTTTTCTATATATAGATACTATATGTATTAAAATTAAATTATATATTGTATAATGCATATACATATGTACAACTTAAACGTTAGTATGATCATAATATGTTATATATTAGTTTATGTAGTATATCATGCATTAAAAATATATAATATACATGTTTTATATTACATATAGTGTACTTGCATGAAAACTAGTTATGATATATATATATATATATATGTACACGAATTTAATCCTATGTATTATGGCTTATGTTAAAATATACTACACTTACTACTGAAAGCAATAATTTAAAACATTTTTAAATTATTTATCTATGAAACATTACCATTAAATGTAATATTTGGTATAATCCTTGTATATGTACATATTAAATACTATATGTATAAATATAATATGCTATATATAATAAACGATACACGAATATATATAATATGCATTTTTTTATACAACATATAGCGTGCGTATATTCAAATTATATATGATGTATTATATTTTATATATTATTTTAGTATATATATTGTAGTTGAGTGGATCTAATTACAGTGCTCATGTGTACGTAATATATGTTTTGTGCTACACTTGACATCGAATAAGTGACATGGAAATAACCCATAAGGACAACAAAAGAATGTGAATAAGTTATATAACATTAATCCCACGATACTGAGAAAAAGACAATATGTTTTTTGTTTTGATCTCTATTTAGTTTTTGAGATTGCAATCTAACCAATGTAGTTAAATGCAGTCTGGAAAAATTGGAAGGTCAATGAGTTGAACCAATATCAATAAAAAGAAATTGTAACTCACATTTTAAAAGAAATATAAAATTACGTTAAATTGTAAGTTTCAACAAACTAAAACTTACATATTCACTCTACATATGATTATTAAGCTAATACCATAAGCTACAATATATTTATCAATATTTGTTATTTTCTTCAACTTGTATTTGAAGTACCAAAGTCCCACACCCTGTGTCTGTTTCGCTAGCACAAGTCCTACATCACTAGTGGGCCTTTAAAATGGAGCTTCAAGGTAGACTAAGTTTAAAGTTATTTCAAGGACAATGAGAGTGGTTAACCCAATTAGATTACCTAAGTTGCGGCTTAATTGGCCACATCGTTTAGCTCATGATAGTTCTGTGTTATTTTGGTTTTTGTTCGAATATAGATAGTTCGGTTTTAATATTGAACTGGAAGGTAATGAAGGTTGTTTCAGGTGTTGAACTGGTCGGTCGAATTTTAGTATAAGACAAGTTTGTTAACAAGGTTGGTTCTGTTCAAACGAGGTTAAATTGGTCAAGTCGGTTAGGTTTTAAATAAATTGAATTTGACATCAATTTCTATGAATCTTTGAAAATCCTCTTAAATAAGGAACTTATAGGGTTACAATTATTCAGGCAAATAATTTACGTTGCAAGTTCCATCATATTGAATCTTTCTTAAACCAATTTAGTATAGGCTAAACTCCTTAAATTCTATCAGTTACTGCAAAGAGTTAAATCTAAATATTTCAATATAATTATTGTTGCCCTCCACGTATATGTATTTTTATAGTAGTTTAAATATCTATATCGAACATGCTAAACATAGATTTTATATTTTGAAGTGTAGCTACATAATTTTTAAGCATTATTTTCTATACAATAAATGTACGTACGTAATAATATTAAAAACAATATATTGTATGGTACAAACATGTGTACATATCAAATACTATGTTCAATTATAATGTGTTATATATTATATTATAATTTGTATAGTATATATACAGTGTATAATATAAATTGCATATATTAATATGGTCATATTATTCTATATATTAGTTCAATATATATACTATAGATGGTCATTTTGTTAATTAGGATTCAAGCCTAATTTAATATCATGGACTAGTATTCTAAGCTCTGTCTGCGCTAGTAACAGAGATTAGAAGACCAAATCTAATAAGGAATATTGTAAAAAGATTTGGATTGGTAGGCTCTATTGAGTTCTCTTTAAGTGAGTTTTTATGATAACAAAAATAGTTAAAGATATTGAACCTATTTATGTAATGAGTGTAGGTTATAAGATCTTACTTTATTAAAGACAAGTTATTAAATATGAGAAAGAATATTTTGAACAAGTTGATGATTTAAAGATGTTTTATGGCAAAAAGGTTTGACAGAAGTTATTGTAGAAGATTATCAGAAGGAAAATAGTAACCTGGTGTTCTATCAGAAGTTACTCTAGAAGTTTAGTATTTGAAGACATAAATGCTTGACATAGTCAGAAGTTTATCCAGAACCTTCAAGCTGGTATGTCACGAATTTTTCTAGAGTAACATAAAACTCATGAAAAATTGGACTTTTTATGATTATGAAGACCCAGCTCCACTTGCCAAGCATATTTGAGTAATATGCTTGATGCGATCCACAAGAATCAGATTAAGTACCATGGGGATTGCTTTATAAAGATTAAATCATAATCATCAATGTTTAAAGATTTGGTTGTTCAAGATGTCAGTAGATTTATTTCATCAGATTTACAAGGATGATTTAAAGATATTTTTTTGAAGATTCACTCAAGAATATCATATAAGAAATGACAAGGATTTCGCAGTTATAGATGAAGATTACATTTCATCAAATCATGGGATATCTCAACAACCTTATCCATGGAAAATTTATCTTTATGCTTTTATTGGATAATATCTTGTTGATTTTATCCTTAATTTTAGCAACCTTATCATGAATTCAAGGTTATTTTTTAAGAAAAAGATTACAAGCTCTCATATCATAGGATCATTGAAGATAATATCTAGATTTTGAATTTCAATTTTTCACGCCAAGAAGAAGGTTACTGTGAAGAGATATTCTAGAGATTTTCTCTAGTTGACCATTACAAGTGAAGATTATAAAAGAAGATCCTATTCAAATGCCAAGAAAAAAGAGTAATAAGAAATTTTAAAAAAATGAAGAAGAAACATACTGATTTGAGAAAAAGTCTTCAAGTGCTATTATTCTATATAGTTCTAGAGCCTTTTACAGAACTTACATTATAGATCAAACTTATACTTGCTCATCTTTAGACACTTTTGATTTTCACTTTGTGAGATAGTTGGGAGTGTTTAATCACTGTAGTGAGTGTTTAGCTAGTTGATAGCTAAGGAGACTCAGTAGTGACACTTTACCAAGAAGGCTTAATTTTACTCTCAATTATTTTTTATATAGTCGATCACAACTAGTAATAACAATTGGGTCCCCAGGGTGGAGTTGGAAGATATAACTAACTCATAAGAAGAAACCTCTATATATCTCTGCATATTCTTCTTCTCCCTTATCTTTTTAAATATTACATATTTACTTTATTAGTATTTCATTGTTTCTAGCCATTTACTTGCAAAATTAAGAGGGACATTTCAATAAATTCTAATTTTATTTAAGTTGAAAAAGTTTAATTTTTTAATCATAATCAATTCCCTCTCTTGATTATGCAATCGTGACTAATAAGCTCAAAATGAGGATCGTTGAATCCATTTATTCCTCTCTCAGCCTAATTCGGTTTTTTCGTGCATGAAAATTAGACTTCAAAATTATCTTTTTAGGCTAATTTAGGCTTTGTTTAACTAAAATATGGCCTATATAGAATAGAATAAGCCTATTTATATTTTATATTAAAAATAGGGTATTTTAATAAGAAAAATGGGCTCCTTTTATATTGTAAAAGCACTCATCCTATTTTAGGCCTATATTAAAGCCCATCCCATATATAAAAGAAGGGATGGATTCTAGTCATTGGATCCATAGAAAAGATCCAATAGTTGCAAGCAATGCTTCATTTCAACCATTCATCCAGAAGTCATCCAACGGCTACCATTAACCTCAAACATCTATAAATAAGATGCTTCTCTTATCATTTTGGGTCGTTCTACATATTGCTAAGATCCAGAACAATGGGAAACTCTATCAAAATAACTTTAGAAAGAATCAAAGCAACTACTTCACAAAGAACAAGTCAAGAACGATCAAATCTATTTGATTTGATCTTCTGTCATACTCGTATTCTCGAGAAACTAGGTTTGTCTGTTCCTCCTCCCATGCCTATCTCTATAACTTATATACACGTTTCGTTAGTTCAAGACTTCTCTCACGTCGATACCACATTTATTGGATGTGATTGACTAGTAACAGCAACTACATCACACATTTGGCAACTCCACTAGGGAGAGAGTAAGTTTTTTACAAGAATGACACCTCCACGCAAGAGCTAGACATGAAGAAAATCCCCAAGATCAGGAGAATCATCCTGATGAGGTTGAGCAGACTTATGTGGATGAGGACAATTCCACTTCTATGGTGGTGTAAACTCCTACAGTTGATAGTGTGCTCATGATACACACTATGCAGGAGAACACACATGCTTTCAACCAATTCTTTCATGCCTTCATCCAATTTCTATTGGGTACGATGCCACTACCGCATTGGGAAGTACACTTCCTAAGATAACTTTATCTATACTAGGAATACAAGCACTTAGCACTGCACCAGCTGTTGCTGCTGTTGCTATTCCAAAGGGTGCTCAACGTGATGCGCATTGTTAAAAATCAAAGGGGACATTAGTAGGAGCAATTGCAGCTATTGTTGCCTCCAACTACAAAGGATCCTACTTTTGCTATTGGAGAAGAGGCTAAGGTCCATCTTAGAGGCTCCTTGTAAGGACCCGGCTTACCTAAATCTAATATTAGGCAATACCAAATCCTCCGGCCACATATAATACTTTAAGTATTACATGCATAGACCTCCTTAAAGGATTATTTATCATGAATATTACTAGAAAATTTTAAATTTTGAAATCATTTAGTTAGATTCTTGAGACAATTGGATTTAGCAATGATAAACAACTTTATAAAAATATTTCTAACTTCCACTCATACAATAGTGGATCAACTTTCTTAAAAATAAAGTGTTAAAAGTTTTTTACAAGACATATGGGCTTCAGCAAGCCCTTAAAGAAAAATACAAACTTTAAAAGATTAAATCTAGTCTTTAAAACAAAATAAAATAAAAAACAAATAATCCATCAACCCTACTTCACTTCTTCCTTCATACCTCCTAGAACCACTCATACCTAAGTCAAACATCACCATCATCATCACCATCACCATCACCATCATCATCACATCAATACCCAAATCGTCATCATCACAGCACTTGGAGAGAAGACGAAAACAACAATAATGAGCCGAAGCTTAGTACACAGTAACACAATCACACACGAGATGTCACACAAGCTTAATCTAGTGTAATTCAACAACAACAAATTATTATCTTTAAATTAAAGTAAACAAATCAACACAGGAGCACTCACACTTCAGAATAATCTTAGGAACCAGGGATTCTGAGTAACAACAGCTGCTTAGAGGGTTGATATAGACAGCCGGGATACCTAGATCTCTTATATCTAACCGAAAAGAAAATAGCCTTATCTAGGATTCATAGCCATTACACACACTCTACTCATCTAAGTCCATAATATCAGTTAGTTTAGCCATGGCCATAAACTTAAACTGCATGTCACTTCACCCTAAGCTTAAGTAGACATTATGGCGATACCATCTGCCCCATTAGCTACCTACCAAGCCACTTATGAATGTCCTTGCATTATGATGGGGGTGGCTTAAGTCCCTAACTACTGTGCCCAACTCTGAACAAGGTTATTGCTCCCCAAGTCAGATTAAATGACACATGCACAAGTAACACTCATTAATTATTAAGCCCACTTTAAGTACTAATTCATTAGGAATGCCTATTCTGACAAACAACAGATAAGTCATTACATACCTTTGTATATATGAAATCCAAATAGAGATAGGGGGCAGGTCAAAGGCCATCTTAGAGGATAAATTAGAGGCTACATCTGTTTAAGAAATTAAATAAAGGATCCACTCATATCAACTTATATTAAAGTCCTATTTTATCAAACACTAAGTAAGAACCTCACCAAGACACGAACAGTTTGCCATTATCTGTCAAAGTATTTCTTTTCACCTAGTTTGTAATATTTTATAACAAAAATAACATTACATCATTCAAATTCTACAACATTCATTTCCCAAACAAGCATAAATTTGAAACAACATACTCCCTATGTTATTTATGGTTTATCCTAACTTATTAATCTAAATCAATTATTGGCTATTAAGCCTAATTTAATTTAATCCTACCGAAATTGATTAGAATTAATCATTTAATCCAATTACTAGGTCAAGTTGATTAAACTTAATCAATCTAATTCATTTTGGCTTACCAAAGTCTATTTAGTCAAGTTAAACTTAGATTTATTAACTAAGTTTATTTTATGCTTAGAAACTATGTTAACCAAAGTTAATTACCAACCCTATTAATTCATTTAACTCAATCCTAATTATATAAGCACTAACATATCATATCTATTATTCATCATTCATCTTATTTATTTCATCTTTCTTACTTTCTTTTCTTCTCTTATCTTCTTCTTCTTCTTTTTTTTTATAAACAGCATCAGGAGACAAATTACGCTCATGATAAGGTGTAAGGACCCGACTTACCTGAATCTAACATCAGGCAATGCCAAATCCCTCGGCTATGTATAATACTTTAAGTATTACGCACACATGCCTACTTAAGGGATTGTTTATCATGAACATTGCTAGCCAGTTTTAAATTCCAAAATTATTTAGTTAGATTCTTGAGACAACTGGATTTGTAACTAGAAAATAACTTTATAAAAATATTTTTAGCTTCTGCTCATACAAGTTGAAGATCTTCCACTTAAACAAAGCTCTAAAAGCTTATTACTAAACATATTGGCTCTACTAGGCCCTTAAAGAAAAATATAGAATTTAAAAGATCAAATCCAAAAAAAAATAATAATATATCAGCCTTACTTCACTTCTTCCTCTTATACCTCCTAGAATCGCCCATACTCGAGTCAAACATCATCATTAGCATCACTATCATCATCATCAAATCATCAACATCATCATCAAACCTGAAAAGAAAAGAATAATGGGCCCAAGCCTAGTATGACAGTAACATAAACACACACGAGATGACACATGAGTGTAACAACAACAGTTTATTATCTTTTATTTAAAGCTAAACAAATCAATATTAAAGCACTCACACTCCGATAGTACTCTTGGGGAATTTTGGGGGTTCTGAGTAATAGTAGCTGTTCAGGGGGGTCGATATAAGCAGTCCAAATACTTATATCTCCTATATCTATCCGAGAAATAGAAAATGGCCTCATCTAATGTTCACAGCCATTACACAGTTTTACTTATTTCAATAGATAACATCGTTTAGTTTAACCGATCACATAAGCAAAAACTGAATCGTGTTACTTCACCTCAAGCCTATAGCAAACGTTACACTGATACTATTTGTCCCATCAGCCACCTGCTGAGCCAATTATGAATTGTCATTGCATCATGGCATATTATTGCATCATAGTAAAAGATAGCCTAAGCGTCTAACTACCATGCCTAGCTTCGGACAAGGTTGTTGCTCCCCGGAACAAATTAAACGACACACGCATAAGTAATGCTCAATTATAAAGCCCATCTTTAGGTTTTAATCCATTTTAAAATCCTATCGTAATAATAATCATGCAAGTTACTGCATATCTTATGTATTTAGAATCCAAATAGAGACAGAAGGTAAACTAGAAGCTATCTTAGAAGATAAATAAGGTATCCATATCTATTCAAGAATTAAAATCATATAAGAAATTAAATTGATTATCCATTTACATCAAACTTATTTTAAAATCCTAGTTGATCAATCACTAAATAGGAAACCCGCATGGCTGCAAAGATCACTCCGCCAATATACGAACAGTTCTCCATTGTTTGCCAAAGTATTTCTTTTCTCTTTGATTAAAATCATTTATTACAAAAATATGATCACATCATTCATATTTGAATTACTCATATTTTCAAAGTAAGCATACATTTGAAACAACATATTCCCCATATAATTTATGGTCTATCTTAACATATCATTCTAAGCCAAATATTATCTATTAAGTCTATTTTAACTTAACTTAGCACAATTGATTAAACTTAATCAATCTAATTCATTTTAGCTTATTAAAATCTATTCAGTCAAGTTGAACTTAAGATTATAAACTAAGCTCATTTTATGCTTAAGGTTCACTTTATGTTTAAAGCTATATTAAATCTAATTTGTTATTAAACCCATTAATTCACTTAAACCACTATTAATTATATCATTTAACTAATATAACATATTAACTATCATTTATCTTTTTCATTTTATTTTATTCGAATTTTTATGAAGAACACAGGTAGGTACATGACAGTGTACTTCCTCGTGTTTCTCATACAAAAGAAACATGCCCAAACAATCTAACGTATATCTTATCATGTTTCATTTATAATTTAAACTTAGAGAGAAGCACGGTATGATAGAGTACATCATGTTTCAACCATGTTTCTCTTTAAGGTAAAATAAATGAGAAACACAATGCAAAGATCGAGTCGTATTTCATCTTAGAAAAGCATGGTTCGATAAGGAAGTTGTGTTTTAGTCGTGCTTCTCCTTAAGTGAAAACAATTTAGAAACACAACCTAATACATTGATTCGCATTTGTCTCGTGTTTCAATAAACATGCAACGTGTTCGAAGATCAGAGAGAAACATGGTCAAATAGAATAAGCTGTGTTCTAGCCGTGTTTTTCCTTAACATATGAAACATGCGAGAAATAGAGGGGAACACAGGGAAATAGATCATCCCGTGTTTTGGCCATGTTATTCTGGAAATTGATACTGTTTTTGTTAAAATGAATTAAAGAGAAGCACCACGTGATACATGAGATTGTGCTCCAACCATGTTTCTTCTCTGATGAGTAAACTTCAAAAATTTTCAAGAAAAAATGAGGAGCACGACTAAATTTGGTTCCTCGTGTTTCCATTGTGCTCTTTGCTTTGTTATTGTTTTCGAAAACTTCACTTATTTTATCACTTGTTTTACATCATCTTTCATCATCTAACATCTTATAATCCATATACTAGCCTAGAATCACCATCTCTGACATCTATATCCATGTTTTACTTTATATATCATCTTAATCCTAGTTCTAACATGCATGATCTCACCTAAGTTTTAACATACAACTTCCTATATTACAAGATTACATGTTCCAACTTAATTTTTACTTATACCTAACATCAATTCATCATATATAATCAGAAACAACAATCAAAACAAAATAAAACAATTGTACTTATCTTTTAGCAAATATATGCAATTTCATCTTTTTTTTCTTGTTGTTAGAGCTACTTCTAATATGATTTGCACTTCCTATCTTCTTTTCTAACTTTGATTCATCTTCTAGCCTTCTTGAAATTGAGATTTGAAAAGATAGAAGAGAGAAAAGAAGAGAAAGAGAAGAGAAAAAGAAAGAAACAATGGAAACAAAAAGGGAAAAGAAAAGGAAAGGGAAAAAAAGAGGAAGGAAAAAGGAAAAAGGTAAGATAAGAATAATTAAAAGATTTTTTACGATAAGGTATTAGGTTTAGAACTTTCATATCAATATCTTTAGTTCTAAAAGTGTTTAAGAAATAATTTCAGAATCTATAAGTTAGAAATTAAGAACTTAAAATAAGAACTTAATTTAGAAACTTGATTTAGATCAAATTTATATTCAATTTAAGCGAGACTTAAAAACTGATATTTTAAGGCAAGCAAACAAACTCAAACCTTGTGGGGATTTATGAATTACAATTTGAACTAAAGTTTAAGGGTTTAGGAATCTACTAAATATTTAAATAACGTGTTTAGAGGTTTAGGATTTAAAATCTTAAATTTGAACTTAATCAATTACTAATTTAATTGTGTCAAATTGTCTAATTACATACTATAATTTGCTTGATTTATTTAATCTATATAAACTTAATTTCTAACTTAGATGGAGGTTTGCGATATTTCATGGGGGGCATGATAATCATTAACTGTCTCATCACGGTTGTGATGGAGGCTGTGATCTCCATTATGCCCTCTATCATGCTCGTGATCAAGGGGAAAAATGTGATCCGAGATAATCACGCCCTTGTCACGGCCATGATCTAGGCGTCTATTTGAAAATATCTTACTCAGAGGAGATCATGGGTTGCATCATTCCCGTGATGAATAGGGGGATCAAGTTACATTTTTCCTTTGTCTTTTTTACTCTAATTTTAACTAGTTGTTGTCGACACCCCATTTTTTCTCCCTTTTTGAAAAATAAAAAATTCAAAAATCATAAAAATTATAAAAAAGATAGAAAATACAATAAAAATTGAAAATTATAAAAAAAATTAAAAAATAAAAAAGGAAAGAAATTAGCTAAATTAAAAATAAAAAATTACAAAATTAAAAAAAAAGAATATAAAAATTTGAAAATTAAGAAATCTAAAAAAATCTTATAATAAATAAGCTTTTAGAGTTTAAAAAATAAATAAAATAAAAAATAAAAATAAAAGATAAAAAATATTTTTGGGTTTGTCATGTTTTAGGCTGCATTTAAAAATTAATTTGGATCTCAAATAAAATTTGGCTCGTTTTCATTTGAACTATATTAAGCCTAGTTTGAATGGGTTAAATATATTTGGAATGGCCTAATTAACGAGGAAACAAATCAGCACAGTTGGTTAAGGCGAAGGAACGTTGGGGAGAGATCGGGGTTCTATCCAGACTGGGCGCGAGAATGGATTTATTTTTTGACGCACGTGTATTGCACGCACCAGCGGGATCTCACACGCATGGGAAGACGTGCGCGTGCGCCAAACGTGCGTTGTCTTCCCCAATTGTTTTTGCCATTGTTGAGCTCATTTTTAAGCTCATTTTATGTAATTTCTTTGAAAAATTTGGCGTTTGGGCTCCTAACAATACCAAAAGTCGAACTAAAGCCTTAACAAATGAATTTAATTTCATTAATTCGACGGCGACGGTTTCGATTCATCAAACCCCCATAACCGCCGTTGTTCCATTTTCTTAACCCCCACTGACTCCCCGCTTTCTGACCTTTCAAAGCTTGTAACGGCCATCAATGGCCATCATCCACCTCTTCTCTATAAAAGGCCTTGCCAATCTCTCCCAAGAAAAAGAAAGAAGAAGAAATTCGAAAAAAAAGAGAGAGGAAGTAAAATTTGAACAAGAAAAAAAAAAAAAAAAGAGGAAGTTTGAACAAGAAATTCGAAGGAAAAAAGAACCAGAAAATTCAAAGGAAAAAAAAAACTGAGGTCTTCTTCGACCTCCAAACCACCACTCACCACTTAAACACCGCCGCCACCAATCATTACGCAAGCCCAGCCGATCCAATCATCCGAAGTCAGCCGCTCCAACCACTACCAATACCAGCTACCGCCACTCCAACCACCACCGATACAACCACTGCCGCTCCAGCCACCACCAAATCAGCCACCGTCGCTCCAAACCACCACCACTATCGGATCAACCCAACAGCACTCCGGAAACCAATTCATAAGGTTCAATTTTTTTTAATCAGTTATTATTATTATTATTATTATTATTATTATTATTAGATGCATTAAAAAAACAAAAAATAGTAAGAAATAAAAAAATGAATAGAAATCAAGAAAATATATATATATATAGATATAGATATAGTAATAATAATATAAAAATAAAAATACAAAAATATGTGTAGATACTTGAGATGCATGCTACAATTATTAATATTAGTGTATGATATCATATTTAGGTAAAAAAAAAAAGAAGGAAAAGAAAGAAAGAAAAAAAAAGTTTTAGTATATAAATGGTAAATAAATTTTAAATTAGATTATAAAAACAAAAAACAATATGTGTGTGTGTGAGTATGATTATATTTGTGATGATAAAAATAAATAAAATTTTAGAGTATAATTATGAAAAAGAAAAAGGCTTGTTAGTATCATTATTATTATTATTTGTTATTAGTATTGTTGTTGTCATATCATGATTGTTCAATTAAAGGAATATTTGTTAGGATTTGTGAAATGTTTGGTGTGATATTCTTAGTATATTTTAGTTACCCTAAAAAAAAATTTACAAAACAAAAAAAGGAAAAAATTTCTTTCCTATATATATGTATATATATAAAGTATAATAATATAAGAAAATTGTTTTCCTAGTTTTTATACAATTATATCATCTAGTTATTTTCTAAATTAACAAAAAAAATAATAATAATAAATGGGGTTTTTCCAAAATTAGAATCTTTTAGGAATTTTCAAAAAACAAAAACATAAAAATTAGATCTCTTTAGGAATTTCCAAAATAAAAATTGATTAAATACTTAAACTTAGTGGTTTTCAAAATTAAAAATAGAAACAAATTAAAAATTTTATAAAATCAAAACGAACTACGAGGACTTAATTCCGACTAGCGGATACGTAGGCACCTGCGGGGCGGTCACAAAAATAAAAAAACTTTTAGGATCCTTTTTTAAAACAAAAACAATATATATATATATATATATATTTGCAAACAAATAAATTCCTTTTTATAAACAAAAAAAATTGAAAAATTAAAAAATCTAAAATTACCTCTTTGGCCCATATAATTCAAGATTTTTAAAGCCTATCCAAGCCTAGATAAACGTTTAGGTTTTAAAATAGTAGACCCCGGACTCAGCAATTTTTGGTTTTTCGAATACCAGTGGCCGAACTAGAAACCAAACCACCCATTTGGTTTCTGGTTCACCTTTTTTCCTGCTTTAGCCAGTGGCAACTCCAATCAAAATTTTTTTAGAAAACCGAGTTTTTTTACGAAAACCCTACTGGTTCCTTGTCGAGTCTATATCAAATGGGTCGAGTTTGAAATAGATCGGGACCTTTAGGAGAAAATGAGCAAAATTCAGGCTCGATAGTTGTTCACCTGTTATTTACAAAACTTAGCATACAACATCTTAATGATAGAACACAAGCTTATTTGCACAACTTATAACACTCCTATATACATTTCTATATGATATTCCTTTCAATTCATTTTATCAAACACCTAGCCTACACAAATATATATTTATATATCTAAGGTTTAACATATATGCTTATATATCACTATTTTACCTAATGTCATCATAAATCCTACATATATTTAGCAATAATTCATCATATTCATGCATTTATAATAATCAAGACAAAGAAAAATTAAGTAAGTTAGTTGTTAAACTAACTGAAGCACCTTGATATTCACCACTGCTACTACTTCCTGGGTTGATGTAGCTTCTTCAGGCTAGTTTCTTATTTCCATCTTGATTTCTGTCTTCAATCTCTTCTATGATCTTGTTGAAATTGAGATTTGTTGTTGATTTTTGAGAGAAGAAATAGAAAAAGAGAAGGGGGAAGAAGCAATGTAAAGAAGAAGAAAAGAAGAGGAAAAGCAGCAAAAAAAAAAAAAAAAAAAAGGAAAGGAATAAGACCTTTAAGATATTCTAGGATAAAGGTATTAGTTTTAGAACTTTAGATTAATATCTTTAATTTTGAAAAATTTAAGTATCGATATATTAGGAATAAAGAACTCAAAATAGAGATTTGATTTAGAAGATTGGTTTATATCAAATAGATACTTGAGTCTATACTCAAGCTTTGATATTTCTAGGTAAGCAGGTGGTTTCAAATTAATCGGGATTATAGATAAAAAATTGTTGGCTAAAGATTAGGGATTAGAAATCCCTCAAACATTTAAACAACTTGTTTAAGAGGGATTTGAAATGCCAAATTTCAATATAATTTTATTTACTAATTTAATTACATTAATCTATCTAATCATAATTCTTTGTTTATTTTACTTGCGTAAATTAAACTATCTTATTTCAATTTCTGACTTAGGTGAAGGTTTAGGGTATAGCCTATTACAGCTAGCATAACTATACCCCATAGCATTACTTTTGCTCATCAAGTGGGAGTTAATACTTCATTTGCTTCTACACCCTATGTAACAAAGGAATACCTAGAAAAGTACTTGAGACAGGTACAAGCTACATCTACTGCTAATGTCATCAACCTAAAACTTCCATATCCACAGAGGATTATGGAGAAACTCTCTTTTAAAGACTATACTAGTCCAAAGATTATCAAATTTAATGGAAAATAGGGTAGTACCAAAAAGCAACTCCTCAAATTCATTGAGACTCTCGAAGTCTATGGACTTGATGATGATCCAAAACTCAAGGAACTCTCTAAATCCTTAACAAAGAAGGCATACACCTGGTATGTCAATCTTACCCCCGGTTCCATTGATTCATGAGGGACTATATGTAGAATGTTTGTTGAGAAGTTCTTTAAAACTCAGAACGAATGACATTGATAGATATGGGGCATATCAGACAATGCCCAAAGGAAGACCTCATGGAGCACATCGAGTGCTTTAGAGAACGCTCTTTAGATATCCACTATGTGTGATGAAAAGGAACTTATCAAAATCCGCTTCTATGGTATGTTCACAGAATATGTTGTGCATCTGGAGAACTTATCACTCAAGTCCTTCTTGATGTTAGTTGAAAATGCACAAAGGACTTATAATTTAGTTATCAAATAAAGGGGTGACCTAAATAAGAAGGACCACCATCAGTGAGCATTGCGTAAGGTGGGAACTTCAAGGGTAATGAAAAAACCATAAGAAATAGTGCTCTAAAAGTTCCACCTTTTCCATTCTCAATGGACAAGGTTCATATTATCCATGACAGATGGATTAAAGATGGTTATATCAAACTACCAAGGGTTAGTAGATAACCTACAGTATAAGAAAAGAATGATCCTCAATATTGCCGATATCATCAAGTTGTATACCATGCTACTAAGGAATGCCGAAATTTGAAATGGATATTTCAGAAGAGAATGAGTGATGGGGAGCTAGTTATTGAAGACAATGATGCCTAGATGATGGATGATAAAGACAAAGAGAATGAATAGCATTTTTTTTTTAAAGATATATGTTTTGTACTAGAGGCAAGAGCTATGAAGATATAGATTGGGGTTTACTTATTTGCACAAATTAATGTAAATTAATGTATTATATTGGCTAGTCTAAAATAGGGTGTTATAAAAAAAAACAAATAAATATAAATTAATGTATAATATTAACTAGTCTTAAATAAGGATTTCTTTTCTTTTTTTTAGTCCATTGAAGCATGTATATATATCAATCTCTATATATTAATAAAATAAGAAATTCATTTTCTTCATAATTCATTTTTCTTCACATGGTATCAGAGCCCATAAGCTTGAGATGATTCATTTTGTTTCTTTTTCTTCAACAAATCTTG
Organism: Combretum micranthum; assembly: GCA_024138025.1. NCBI lineage: Eukaryota > Viridiplantae > Streptophyta > Magnoliopsida > Myrtales > Combretaceae > Combretum > Combretum micranthum. Next base: position 30,302 of record JAMXBD010001827.1, on the reverse strand, counting down.
TGTTTTGACTTTTGAAATTTGTTTTCTCATTTTGAGAATGGAATTACATATTGATAATAGTCGACGAAACCAAAATGATTCAATTTCTCATTTTGCTCTATCTTGTTTTGATGTTCTGAATAATAATTTTGGTTCTTGGATAGTTAACTCGGGTGCTAGTGACCATATTACACCTTTTAAATCACTTCTTGTTAATCCTAAAACTTTGCCTGTCCCCATAAACGTTCGTCTTCCAGATGGCACATTGAAATCTGTCCATCTCATTGGTTCAATTCCTCTTACCGACAAACTGATGTTATCAAATGTTTTTACATCCCAGAATTTACTCATAATCTTTTTTCCATTCATAAGGCTCTTGTTGGAAATTCTTACGTTATTCTCATTGATTCCTCTTCTCTTGTTTTTCAGGACCAGAAAACTAAAGAAATTATTGTCAAGGCTAAATCAAGTAATGGATTGTATATTATTCAATCTTCTAGCAATAGGAGTTTTATGTTTTTACATTATAATGCACATCATCAATTTTTGGCTTTCGTCAATTTGACTTGTAATAAAATGGATTTCTTGTGATTGTTTCACATAAGACTAGGTCATACTCCAAGTTTTAAGCTTCAACATGTTGATGCTTGTAAGTCCTTTGTTATCAAAAACTTTGTTTGTGAAGTTTGTAGTAAAAATAAGGCTCATCGTCTTCCTTTTGAACAAAGTGATAGCACTTCTTCAGCTAGATTTCGTTTATTGCACTTAGATATTTGGGGCTCTTTATCATATATCTTCCATTTCTGGTGCTAAGTATTTTCTTACTATTCTTGATGATTATACTAGAAGTAGTTGGACTTATTTGCTTCATAATAAGTCTAAAGTGCCAACTATTATATCCAAGTTTTTGCACTATGTTTCTAATCATGTTTCTACATACCAAAGGTTATTCGTACTGATAATGGAGCCGAGTTTTTTTCTCATGCATGTCAAAACCTTTTTGACAACTTGGGAATTACATATCAACGCACTATAGCTTATATACCTCAACAAAATCGGAGGGTTGAGCATAACTATCATCATTTACTTAATAAGGCTAGAGCTCTACATTTAAATGCCAATCTTCCAAAAGAGTTTTGGGAAGAGTGTGTTCTTACTACAACTTACCTTATAAATCGAATGCCTATTTCCTCTCTTAATTGGAAAACACCTTATGAGCTTATGTTTGGTAAGCCAACCTCTTATGATCATTTATGCATAATGGGTTGTTTATGCTTTGCTACTAAACCTTCACACATAAGAGATAAATTGGATAATCGTGTTGATAGATGTGTTTTCCTTGGTTATATTGCTGAGCAAAAAGGCTACGAACTCTATAATCTTCACACTTAAAGTATCTTTGTTAGTCCTGATGTAATTTTTCATGAACAGTGTTTCTTTTTTTGTCTCCTTCTCCTTCTATTGGATGTAATAAAATTTGTTCTAATTCTAATTCAACCACATCTCCTGTTCATGTCTTTGCGTCTGATGAAGATATTTTTATTGATTTAGACTTTAATCCTTTGTCTGTTATTTCAACTAATGCTCTTGTTTTTGTTTCGAATGAACTTGATATTGATGTCTCTATTCCTAAAACTGCCATTTCTATTGTCTCTGGTTTAGATGTGAGTAGGTCATCTAGGACATGTAAGACTCCCAATTGGCTCCAAGAGTTTGTTCATTCCATTCGTACTGGTTCATTTTCCCTTGATGATTTTCCTTCTTGCCTTTCAGGTTATGTTGCCTCATTAGCACAAGTTTTAACTAAAGAACCATGTTGTTATTTACATGCATCACAAGATCCTAATTGGGTATTAGCTATGCATAAAGAACAAGAAGCTTTAGAGCTTAATGAGATAAGGGATATAACTAATTTTCCCTAAGGAAAACGTGCTATAGGTTGTAAATGGGTTTTTAAAATAAAGTATAACCCTGATGGTTCTATAGAACACTATAAAGCACATTTAGTTGCTAAGGGTTATACTCAAATAGAGGAAAAGGATTATCATGACACTTTTTCAACTATAGCATGTTTGCGGGCTGTTTGCTATTGCTTGCTATAGCGATTGCTAGAGGATAGCCTTCATATCAGTTAGATATTAATAATGCTTTTTTGCATGGTTTTCTTAATGAAGAAATTTACATGAGGTCACCTGATAGGTATACAAAAGCGTTACCTGATCAAGTTTGTAAGCTCAAAAAATCTCTTTACAGCCTTAAACAAGCTTCTAGGCAATGGAGCATTAAGATTTATCAATTTTTCTAAGGAAAGAATTTTTTCAATCTCGTGCACATTATTCTCTCTTCACTAAGTAAATTGGGAATGAGTTTACTATAGTTTTGTTGTATGTGGATGATCTAGTTGTTATTGGAACCAGTTTGGATGCAATTTCCTTATTGAAATCACAACTTCATGATACTTTCACAATCAAGGATCTTGGCCTTGCTTGCTTCTTTCTTGGGTTGGATCTATGTCATACTTCTCAACAATTGCTTGTTCATCAATGCAAGTTTCTTTTAGATTTATTGGTTGATGTTGGATTTTCAAGTTGTAAATCGGTTTCCTAACCATTTCCTACTGGTCTTAACTAGATTCTGATGCAAGGGAACCTCTTTCTTCACCATCTGAATATCAGAGACTTGTTAGATGACATCTTTGTCTTGCTATAACTCATCCATACATTTCCTATGTCGTTCAAGTTCTTTCTCAGTTTATGTCTCAGCCATGTTCTTTGCATTTGCAAGCTACTAATCATATCTTACATTATCTTAAAGATTCTTACTCACTTGGTCTTTTTTACGCTGCTTCTAATTCTTTGGAATTATAAGTCTTCATAGATGCTGATTAGAGGTCATCTATGGTTGATCGACGCTCTTTAACGGGCTGTTGTGTCATGTTGGGTTCGGCTTTGATCTCTTGAAAAACTAAGAAACAACACACCGTTAGTACATATACCACAAAGGCAAAGTATCAAAGTCTTGCAGCTACTACAAAAAGAGGTTTTATGGGTTTTTTATATTCTTTATGATCTTCATGTTACTCTTCCTCATCCTATTCCTTTAATGTGTGATAATAAATCTGCTATTTAGATTACTGCAAATCCTTGTTTGCACAGCAAGACAAAACATATTGATATTGATATTCATTTTATTTGAGATCTTGTGGCAAGTGGTTTTTTGAAGTCTCATTATATTTGTACTCATCATCAGCCTGCTGATAATTTACTAAGATGATTTCTACAACTCAGCTTTGATTGTTTTTCCAAGTTGGGCCTTGTCGTGGCTCCAACTTGAGGGGAGGCTGTGAAGATATAGATTAGAGTTTATTTATTTACATAAATTAATGTAAATTAATATATTATATTGACTAATCTAAAATAGGGTGCTATAGAAAACAAATAAAATAAGAAATTCTTCTTAAATAGGGATTTCTTTCCTTTTTTTTTTTTTTTAGTCCATTGAAGCATGTATATATATTTCAATAAAATAAGAAATTCATTTTTCTTCAATTCATCTTTCTTCATAGAAGATGCCTATTACTTATTCTCATTTTGTAATAGGAAGAAATAAAGTAAACAGTAATGGTAATGTGATTTTCTTTCTATCCATCTTCTTTCATATTCGCTTGTACTTATACTTATAGCACTTAAGATAAGCATGAGAAAAAAATATATGATGGTTGGGGGCAATTTTCTTCGAGTCATGATAAAGCTAACATTGCTACCATAATCTTATAATGCTTGAAGTATAGCTAAAGATGCTTGCCTAATATCTTGACTCACTATATACAATAGGATTATGTCTTATTGATGAGCAATCTCCAACATCATGGTACAATTATTGTTGCTACCATGATGCATTGCACTTGGCTAAGTCAAGGTGTACCTAACATTGCCACCATAATCTATGAGCACACGGATATAGCTAACATCGTTGTTTAGTGTTCTCTACTAACAAGATCGAAACAATCTCAGCTATGATAAGTTGAAGTAACTACATAGTAGGCTTAGTAAGCCATAACACCATTTAGCAAAATTAAGGTCAAAATAACCTCATCCATGGTTGATCAAAGTGATCGCTTCATGGTAATTGCGATCGTTTAGTAGATGCATCTGCACTCCTAAAGCTAAGTATTACTGCAACGATAATATCTACCCTATTTACCACTGTTCCTTTTAGCTTAATTTAATGTAATGCTCCAGTGTTGCTTGTTTTACTTTAAAATAAAAATAATAACTTGATGTTTATTGCATTGCATCATTTTAAGTATGTTTTTCATCCCGTGTGTGTCTGTGTTACTATTGTACTAAGCTTCGACTCATTGTTGCTATCTTTTCAAGTGTTGATTGGCTGATGATGATTTGATGTTAATGATGATGCTTGACTCTAGTATGGGCTATTATTAAGGTTTTTGGAGGAGGAGTGAAGTGAAGTAGGCCGTTGGATTATTTGAATTTGTTTTCATTTTGTTTTAGAACCGAATTTACATCTTTAAAGTATGTTGTTTTTCTATAAGGGGCTAGTTATGGAACACAAGTTTATAATTCAATCTTTTGAAGCTTTGTTTCACCATCAAGAAAGGTATATGAGATATCTGATGGTATGATTTATAAAGTTGGATTACTCAAGAGAGTAACTCATAATTTTGTTTATGAGAAAGTTGATCTAATCGTGTGAGTAAAAGATAGAAATATTTTTGTAAAGTTTGTTATATTGTTATAAATCTAGTTACCTCTAAAATCTAATCAAACGATTTCAGTAATTAAAATCGGCTAGCAAACTTTTTGTATAAACAAATCTTTTAAGGAAGCTTGTGTGTATAATACCTAAGGTATTATACATAGTTGGAACTAGGCATGCCTAAAGTTTAGAATCGGGGCATGTTGGGTCCTAATGGTAACAAACCGTTTATGATACCTCATTTAACTCACGTTTTGAAACGTTGATGCTTGTTTTCAACCATTGCAAATGTCACACCCCAAGGGGTACCCTAAACAGTCCGCCACACTCAATATTAAAGCTTAAGTATAACAATCTTAGTCATTCCCCTAAGCTTTGACATTAAGTGTAAGGCGTGCTCTCACAATTTTAGAGGACTAAACATGGAATTATGAAGTTTAAGGAGATATAATAACAAATTAAGAAAAGATGATTCATAATATTCATTTATTCATAATAATGGTCTTACAAACTTAGGGGAATTTCCCCAGCCATAAATCTATTACAAGAATATTTCTACATCTTATTCAACACTAAACTTCATCTGGAAATTCCTTATCTAATAAGAAAATACCTTACTGCAGGGTCCTCGTGGCCTCAACCATAGATAAGGGAACTATAAAAGATATCTATAGTGATATAAGCTAATAGGCTTAGTGAGAACTATTTCCATAAATGACTTCTTGAAATGAAAATTCAAACAAGTTATTTAAGCAATCAAATGAGATGCAACATACACGTGAGCAAACAAGGCATATAGTTTTCTAGGAACTATATGTTGAAGGGATTTACGCCCTCCATTCGAGGTTTGGTGATACGTAACCTCAAAACAAGTAGTTTTAGTTAAAAAGATTTATGCTTTCGACCAATATCGCCAAGCATATGAAGTCTACTTGAATTGAGCTTTGCTTTCGGATCTTCTGCCAAGCATTTCCTTAACGTCGCCAAGCAATCGCTTTCGGTCACTCCTCCAAGTGTTGCTTTCGACCTGAGCTTACTATCCTTCTCACCCAAGGATAATAACCCAATGCAATATGACTCACTTCATGGTATGCATGAATCCATTTATTTATGATATCATAACATTATTATTATCAGGTTTAAGGCGATCAAAGAATCTCATACAAATCAAGTATTACACTAAAACAAACTTAAATCAATTCCAGCCTCGATATTCTTAGGATTCTTTCAAAGAATTATTTTACATACATATCCATTTGTCTTTTCCTAATTCTAATGCAACTAAATTACAAACACAACAAGTATAGCATTTTAAGGAAATAAACTCACGATGCCATGACGACGATTTCTCTAGCGGATGAGTCGTTCACACAATCCTCCTAATCGAAATAGTCTTCAAGGTATAGGTATCCTTCCTCGGAATCACCTAGCCAAAGAAAATACCCAAGATGAGTATTTCTTGATGGTTTTCTTGAATTTTGATAAGACAATGACATGAAAACGTTAAAGTTCGTATAAAGGAGAGTTCCAATTTAAAATGGTCATAACTTGTCATTTTAACTCGGAATCGCGCATATAATATACCGATTTCTACCTACTCGAAAAGATCTATCCATTTCTAAAATTATTTTTGTCAAACTAAACCATTTAGGCCTGAAACAGTGACGATAAAATTCACCACGAATTTTCTAACTCAAAAACAATTTTGGTTCAATCATTCTAAATTTGTTTGATAAATACTTAGTTATTTATATAGTTGAAAATTTCTCTTTTTATAGTTAATTAGCTCATATTTTATTCATGGTCAAGTATTTGTTGTCCATTCATATTTCTTGAGTAAAACAATATCAATTAAAAATTTAGAAAACTATAGTTTACAAGAAATTTATTTTTGTAGATCTTTTTGTTTTTCAAAGAATCACTTTATGTTTGACTTATTATTTTTCCTAGATGACCTTTTTCGAAAAGTAATTTTCTTCTTTCCTAAATTCTCTACATTGGTGTTATTTTTCCTATTTATTTTCTATACAATTTTTCTTTGTCCATTTGTTTGAAAAGATCTTTATTTGAAAATTTATCATCCTTTCCTCATGTTATGTTTTTCATAGAAATCATTTTTGTACCAAAAATCGTTTCCTTTTGAAAAACAAAATGGGATAATAAATGATTAAAAAATCTTTTCATAACAAAAGTAGTTTCTAAAATTATAGTGGTTCTTTTAGTAACTTGAAAAGGAATGACTTTATTTTTGTTAAACCATAGATTTTATATTTCATATAAACTTATTCCTAAGTGATAAAACCTTTTTTTTATCAATTATTTTTAGAACTTGAAAAATTTGGACAACAATCTTAATTAACATGATTTATGAGAATTAATAGCAAGCAATAACATAAATAATAAATAAAGTCAAGTATTGGGAGTCTTAGCTTCTTCAAGGCTCCTAGGACTAAGAAACAAACTGGTCCCAAAAGAAAAATAAAATGAAAGAAAGAAAAATTTGTTTTGACTTGATGAGGACAAGTCTAAGACTAGAGACTAGTCTTAAAATAATAAGGAAAAAATAAATTGCAATGGAATAAATAAATTGCACGAAAATAAATAAACTGCAAGTGAACTTATATGCTCTAAAGAATATGTATATATATATAGATAATAATACTTAGATATAATAACAATAGTAAGAACAAAATAAAACAATATAAACATAAATGGAGTTTCATGAACAAAAAAAATACATGAACATAGTGTAGCTTCCATAACATTTAGTATTTGGAAACTCACACTATGGTCATGTAAAGTTACATGACATGAGGAGAAGAAAATAATAGAAAAATTTTACTTAAAGAAGGCTTTGGTAGTGTCATGTGGTTATGGGTTTTATTGTAGGTAGAAAGTGGTTTTGTGATTATTTGGAGAGAGTTCTGGGAGGATATTTGGAGAGAGTTTTGAGAGGAGAATTTGAGAGAGTTTTTGTGGAGAATTTGTAAGTAGTAAATGTGTGAAAGAAGTGAAAGAGGAGGGGAGTAATTATAGGAAAATGTGGAGTGATTTTTGAGCGATTTAAATAAAAGAAAATTGAAACAAAATTAAGAAAGAGAGAAGAGGGGGGACGCCGGCCATAGTGTAGGAGGGAGAGAGAGTGTGTTTTGTTTTGTATTTTTGTTGATTAAATGAAGTAATAAGTAAGGTAGATGTGAAATAAAGTTATGGGAAAGGTAAAAAGTAAAAGTTATAGGTTATGGTGTTTGTAAGAAAAAGTAGAGATAAAAAATAGTAATAATAGTAGTGAATAGTGTAATGTAAAGTAGATATGACTAATAAAGTACTTGTAGTAAGAAAATACGCGTATAATTACGATATCTGTTATTTTTACTTGCTGAAAAAGTATAAAATTGATATTTTTGAAAACCTTATATTTTTACGAGTTTAACGGTATATTCGGAATATTTTTACTATTCCGAGCTCGGGGACACGTTTTTCAAGAACCATGTCCGATCGAGTTCGAAACGAGTCGCGGCTTTATTAATCTGATCTTTTTAGGCTTCCTTGGGTAATTACGCACTATTCTATATTCTAAACTCCTACTTACTTTCACCAAGTTGCTTATTCGGGATTGTCAGACTTAACCTATTACGTCTAACTAGGGTTTTGTTGACTTTAGAGTTCCGGTTGACTTCCAGATTAGGGTTTTAGGCTAAACTTGATTCCAAAAATTTGGGGTTTATAGGAAATGTTAATACCTTAATTGAACTTACCGCCAAACATGTATATCTTTTAGCGTAATTTACCTAATGACAATATAAAATGCAAGTAGTTAAATATATAAAATGAATAAATATATAAATAGATGGATGGATGATCCGCTACAAATGTATATATAAAATTAAAAGCAAATTGTACCAGCAAGTATACCGGATCAAATCAAGTAATATAGAATGAGTAAAGTATCGATCCTATGAGGATTACTTAACTACTAAACCGATATTAGCTTCTACTATTATTTAGGTAGTCAAATTTAGAGAATTGGCTAATTAACTACTAATATACCTAGATTGTAATTATCACTAACAGCAGAGAAAGAGTGTTTAGAAAAATATATTGATTGGATGTGGGCAAAACATAATCTACCCTAATTTCACTAATCAGATTGCTATCATGTTATAATAATCATTGGCTGTGTGGATATTCATGTGAAATTATCAAAGACTTTAATCCTTTTTCAAGTTTTAAAGTTGAAAACCACAAATTAATCCGTTAACTTCCGTTAGACAAATTAACAGTGGAATCTACTTCAGAATCATGAATCTTCCAATTCTATTCTATGATTTGCTAATGTACTAAATTAATCTCTCCTAATCCCTTAATGAGAATCTGATTTGGAACATTACATTAATCTCTCCCATCAACGTGAATTAAACCATGTTACTTTACCCCAAGCTTAAGCAAATGTTACGCCAATATTATTTGCACCATTGGCTATCCACTGAGTTACTTATGAATAGTCATTGCATCATGGCATACCATTATATCATGGTATGAGAGTAGCCTGAGCGTCTAACTATCGTGTCCGACTCCAGACACGGTTGTCACTCCCTGAATCAGATTAAACGACACAGGCACAAGCAAAACTCATTAATTATTAAGCCATCTTTAAGTTTCAATCCATTAGGAATATCTATCTTAATAAACAATAAGCATGTCACTATGTATCTTTCATAAGGTCCGAAATCCAAAATGAAAACCGAGGGATAGTTCAACCATCTATTCATCTGTTCAAGAAATTAAACTATATAATCGATTAAATAAATGATCCATTTACATCAAACTTATTTTAAAATCCTATTTGATCAAATACTAAGTAGGAACCCCACCATGGCTATGAAGATCACCCCTATAAAATGCGAACGATTCTCCATTATTTGTCAAATTATTTCTTTTCACTTTGTTTATGATCTTTTATTATAAAAACATCATCAAATCATTCATTTTTCTTAATAAACAAGCATTTGAAATAACATACTCCCTTTACTATTTATGGTTTATCCTAACGTATTATTTAAGCTAATTAACAGTTATTAAGCCCATTTTAACTTAATCTTAACTAAGTTGATTAGAATTAATCATTTAATTCATTTTATATCTAAGATTCTCATTAACCTTATATTTATTAACTATTTCACATTATATTCAAAATCTATATTAAACATAGTTTAGTTACTAAGTTATATGTAGAAACTAAGTAACACCTAAAGAATATATATTATGCACTAAAAAAGATTTTCTTTTTAAACTCAAAGACTAATTCATGCACAACAACAACAATAATAAATAAAGAGATAGGAAAAGGAAAGTTTACACTGTGATTTTAACATGGAATTCGGTCTAGCCCTTAGTCTCCACAATCCGCAACAATTACCTTCCTTAATGGAGGACTTCACCACTTTATTCACCAAAAAATTTTCTCAATAGAGGACTTCAACACACAAAAACACAAAATGCTTGAGTTGAGTCTTTACAAACTTGAACACACTAGACTCAACTCAATACTTCACCAAATTTTTCACAACTCTCTTGGTGCAGTGCTTCACAATGGATAACAATTACAAAACAGCTAGTACTACAATTAGTTTATGTAGAGAGTGTTTACAACGATATATATATATATATATATATATGTAATAAATAAGCTTTGGACCTCCTTTACAAGACCCCAAACACTTGTATGTGCAAGATCTTTAAGCCTCTTAGCTGTTACTCATAAAACACAACTCCAACGGTTGAGTAAGAGAGGCTCCAATGGCTGTTTTCCTATAAACTACCATCCGGACGCTATAGGCCTACCATCCGGACGCTATCTACAAAACAGAGTAGCAAACCAGCTACCATCCAGACACCATATATTATCGTTCGACGGTATGTTGTAGTGACTGATTTCCAATCTCGATAATGTTTCGTATTTTGATCATAACTTTCTCATCCGGACTCCGATTGAGGTGATTCAAGATGCTACAGAAAGCTTAAAAAGATCTACAATTTTATATTTTAAGCTTTAACAACTTCTAAAAAAAAAAACAAGGTCTAAAAAGCGTTTAAATCAAGATATGACAACAAACATAAATAAAAATAAAGCAAAGCAGGTTCAAACATATCCAAAACAAATTGAACACTTGTTTTACTAATTAAGTGTAACTTAAATATGATTAAGTGGTTAATTTTGCATTTCATTTCCTCATCAAAACAAACTTTAAACACCATATGTTCAACAATCTCCCCTTTTTTGATGAGGACAATCACACACAATTAACTCCTCATTAATTTAATACTCCCCCTCAATCAATCGTCCATGTTATAAAATAATTTTAGTCAATAAGTTTAAAAACATTGACTCTTAACTAAAGGAAATTCCAAGTTACACTTAATGTCCAAAGATATCACACATATACATACTTAAATATGTTAATTGTGCACATATTTCTCCCCTTATGGACTCATCAAAAAGGCAAATTCAAAATATGTCAAACAAAGAGAGATGCACAAGCAACATGCAAGTTCTAAAATATATTTTAGACATGTTTGAGTGGTTCAAAACCATGTAACATATATCTTGATTTTTATTAGTCTAGTTCATTATAACTCGTTAAGATTCATTAAGCCTAGTTGAACTTAAAATTATTAACTTAGTTCATTTTATATTTAGAAAATATGTTAACCCAAGTTAATTACTAATCCTGTTAATTCATTTAACTTGTTCCTAATTATGCAAGCATTAACATATCAGATCTATTGTTCATCATTTATCTAATTTGTTTCATCTTTCTTTCTTTTCTTCTTTCTCTTTTTCTTTCTTTTTTTTTTATATGAACAGTATCAAGGGAACAGATCATGCCTGTGATAGGGGTCGTAATCATCATCACAGCCATGATCGTCGATACGAGCGTCGATACGAGCCTCGTTACGTCCATGATTAAGGGAAAAAAATGTGATCAAAGGATATTATGCCCTTCGCCACGGCCGTAATCAAGCCATAGTTTCAAAAATTGTTTGTCTAGAGGATCATGGGTTGTATCATACTCATGATAGGTAGGGCATTGGAGTTACTTTTTCCTTTATCTTTTTACCTTAGTTTCAACTACTTGTTTACTTGTCTTATTTGCAAAACTTAGCATACAACATCTTAATGATAGAGTACAAGCTTATTTGCATAACTTATAACACTCCTATATACATTTCTATATCATATTCCTTCATTGCATTTTATCAGACACTTAGTCTACATAAACAAACACATATCTAGGGTTTTAACAAATATTTTTATACATTATAAGTTTATCTATATTATCATAATTTTTACTTACATCTAACTCTAATTCAACATTTATATGCATTCATGACAATCAATTTTAAAGAAGGGAAAAACTTATTGTTTACCCATTTTTATTAACTAGATCTTCTTTTCTACTACTTTCTTGAGTTGATGTAGCTTCTAATAGCTTAATTCCCTACTTCAATCTTTTTTCATCTTCCATTTCTCCTATGATCTTGTTAAATTTAAGAATTAAGGTTGGCTTTTTGAGAGAAGGGGAAGAAGAAGAAGAAGAAGAGGAGGAGAAATGCAACCAAAGAAAAATTAAAAAAAAAAAAGAAAAGAAAAAGAAAGATAAGGATTATAATTATGGGCATGGGCTTTGGCCTTTAAGGGTTTTGGGTTAGGCATGGTCTTAAGAAATAATGGCTTTTGTTTCAAAACCTTAAGAACTAAGATTTAGCAAAATAAATTAGGAAAATGAAATGGATAATTTGAACTAGAAATCTTAGTTTAAGAATTTCAATTGGTAAGAATTTAATGTTTAGTTTGAGTTCAGGTTTAAGAATTGATATTTTTAAATAGGCAAATGAACTCAAAACTTGTGAGGATTTAGGAATTGAAATTTGAAAGGATATTCAAAATCTCAAATTTCAACTCAATTTACTTACTAATTTAATTATAACAAATTGTCTAATCATATTCTATTATTTACTTCTTTTATTCACTTAAACTATCTAAACTATGCTCAAAATTAACTGACTAGGACACTATTCAAATATGCAAATTTTAATTTAGCTAAGCATGAGTTTTGTGTATTTTAGTTACTATTTCCATACAACACTATCAAACACTATCAAACATGATCTGTTATGTGCCATACTAGCACAAAATGTCATAAGAAATTACAATTAAAAACAACAAAATAAAACCATAACCCAACTCATAGCTTTTTTTATCTTTTTTTTTTTCAAATAATACAAATGTAAATAAAAGTAAAGAATGGTAATGAACATTAGTATACCCTAAACGTAGTGAAGAAAAATTGGCAAAAGGTATGGCAAATGTGCTGCAACATGCGTGGGTCGGCACACGAGCCTAGTATGGCACGCAAAGGAAAAAGATAACAACCTAAGCATGCATAGGCTCGCACACGACATGCAAAATAAGTGGGCTAGAGCAACACGGTATGGCATGCAAACTAGTACATAGGCCTTTTTTAAATAAAATTTTTACACTATTATTTTAATTAAATTTATGTCTTTTAAAAGTATAATATATTTATTATACTTTATTTTTTGAAATGATTTCAATGATATTACTATTAACTTAAATTTTTTTAGCAAATAAATAAATGAAATTATTAAATAATACTATAATAATTAAAGTATATTAAATGTTAAACTTGCTTAATTATTTTATTTGGAATAATTGTAAATTATTAAATAAATGCATTGGAATCGGTGAAAAATTAAATTTTATTAATAACATTAAAAAAAAAAAAGAAGAAGTCATCAGCCATACGCCCTCCACCTCATTTTTCACCATATCATCTAATGGAACTTCTGAATGAGATATATGTTGATATCGTTCGTATATTTTTTACTCAAATGCTATAGTAAAAAGAGGTCATAGAAGGTTATAGTGTGATTCCTTAGGTGGATACTAGACACCAAATTTCCATCTCTATCATCACTTTCATGTTTAGTTATGTACTCCACATTAACCGTAATTACATTAATGGTCTACTCCATCAAACCAATGGGAGCAAAAAGTTGTATAGAAATAGGGATATAACAACACGTTCCACTGGGTGTTTAACACAACTAGCACTTAAATATGTGCTGATGAGCATCAAATTGACCACCTGAAGCACCTAAAGCAAAAACATCTTCTACCGATTTGTAGACTAATCTACTATATGATTGCCTACAATATATGTCTAAGAGCGAATTCAAATAACATCTTTGTTGAAGACATCTTCCTCATGGATGTGATGATGGATCGCCGACCGTTAAATGTCAGCTATTTGGTTGTACAATGCATGCATTGGGTGATTGGGAGAAAGGACGTCTATCTCACATATGGTCGAATCTTCATCATTATTTTGCAATCATGGGGATTTTACCTTTCTAATTACACGAAAGCAGAAAACAAGATCCACATTTATAAAGGACGACATAGCAAGAAAGTTGAGTTTTAAGTATGATCCTCAAGCCAACCAATATTATAGAGATCAAGGTGGTGCAACACAACCGATAAGTAGGAGTGAATCAAATAAATAGAGATTAGACCTCAACTTGGATGATCTATCCCTATCATGGCACAATGTAGAAATGAGAGAAGGATAATGATGGAGTCAAGCTTAAAGCCAAGCACAACAACAACCTAGTAGTTTACGATGAATGACATAGGGAGCATCTAGAACAAATAACCAAGGTCTAATTAGAACATGGGGAAATGCTCAAAGCCATAAATACCTGGATTAACTAGTTCTTTGATTAGGCAAGTTATCAACCGGAGCATCCTTCACTACCACCATGACCACCATCACGTCAGTCCCCGAGCGATACTGATGGTTAAGGCAGTCAATAATCACATTCACAATATTTTTTTAAATGAAATTAATTATGTTTTTTTAGTAACAATGTAATTAATAATGTAACGATATTATTATTAATGGAGTAAAAAATATTGCTTGATTCATCGTCTAAATTCTATTTATGTTAAATATAAAATTTATTAATTACATTTGTAGTGTAAATTTTTTATAACAAATTCAAATAATAAGTTTAATTAAAATTATGAAACCAACAAAAATAAAACCGTGAGCCAAAAATAATAAAAAAAAAATCATACAAACCATGAGAAACTGGACCCGATTAAAGGCATGTGACATGGCACATAGAGGCACACTACATAGTATGCAAATAAATGGGCCGACACGACACTTTAAGGCACGTGGGAAAAAATACATGATGCACAACACACGAGGCATGCCAGCACGATTGGACATGTGGCCTACAAAACATACAAAATTTAGCCTGCATATGATGTGGCATGGCCTATTTACCATGCCTAATCAATAACCATTCCCAAACCCATGATGAAAACCCAAAATCAAAGCTAACACAAAAACCCCAAATCATTTTGCATAAATCTCTATCCCACACCTTATACACCATTCGTAATGCCTAACTCTATCCTATAAATCATAATTTAGTATCAAGAGGAGCAGATTACAAAAGAAGTTGTGAATAGTTACCTCATTTCTCATCAAAGGTATGTACTTGCATGTGTTTTTTTTTTTTTTTTGTTTGCTCTATAACGAGAAAAAGGTTAAGTGTCATCTATTGTTTGTTTAAATTTGATTGTGTACATTTTTTACAATTAGGAGTTGTTCAACAAACTATGGCTTTTACGTATGTTTTACTAGGTTTTGGTTTAAAGAATACTTGCAATTTTCATGGACTTCTTGTGGTTCTATGTAGTGAAGATGGAAATGTTGTTTGTGGTGTTGAGTACAAGTCCTAGTCCATCTTCATCTTCTATAAATGTGGGTCTTGTCCTTTTTTATGTAATCCACATTGATAATTGTAGTTATTACTCTATGTTTTATTGGTTTGAAAAGATTTTGAGTTGTATTGCATCTTAAGATACAACCACATTTGAATTGAATTGGAAAGATAACATTGAACTTATATATAAACTATGAAAATGCCTACTTGTTAGGAATAGAAATGAGAAAGTTTGATGGTGTTTCATCATACTTGTTAGGGACAGAAATAATGATGTGAGAAAGTTTCATAGTGTTTTTAACCGTTGTCTTTTTTTTTTTTTTTTTCATGTCTCTTCATAGCAAATAACAATGTGCTAATTGCAATTAATTATGGGGGTTCTTTTATCAATGAGGGTACCTATCCTAAGTATGTCGATAAATCATTGTCAGTGGTATCTATGAGAATCAACTATGTGCCCTTTGCTGATTTTATAGAAGACATACAAGCGAGCTGCATTGAGATGATGTAACCAGAGTTTTTTTTAAAACCCCCAATCACATGGGTGAATATCTACTCCTACATGATGATGGCACCTATGCAAATTTTGTTTACTTGTTTACATTTGAATTTGTCAAGTTATTCAACCAATCACAAAGGTCCCATATCACTTCTTTCACATATTCAGGCATTGCTAGTTTACCCATTTGAAGAAAGCACAATGCCTTTAGCCTCTATGACGTGGGAAACTATGGAACCGCCTCCCTTGATTTCATCATGTCCAACTAGTTTGCTCGGGAGAGGACAAACGATAGAAGCAAACATATGCAGTACTTCTATTGTCCATGAGCTTCCCATGGAAAAAGATGATGATGCTTACACAGTTTCAGAAATTGCCTAACTCTTTCTCGACCTTCTTTTAACTCCTCTATTTGCTGCAATGAAATGAACAAAACGAAGATAGGAAAAACAATAAAATAAATGGTGCCAAGTTTACAGGTGCATGAAATATGAGGTATAGGAGAACACGATGAATGTAGGAACTTTAGCATGGTTAAAAATTCAAAGAAACTTTTATGTTCTTTATTTCGTTATTAACTATGGGCTTACCGTGAAAATGCAATACTAGTAAAAAAAAAAGATGAAACCCCACTTCACCACACATGAATCACACCAAACACAACCATAAAATTGAATTGAAATTCAAAAATAGAAAGATGAGATAAGAACTCACTACAAAAGACTCTATATGTCCCCACAATTGGTCCCACTAAGATTTCCAATAGATTTTCATGGATTATTGTTCATCCATAGACTGGGGATTACATTTTCTTCATAAAGGATAAGGGGATTTTAATCTTGGGCTTTTGAAATTAAGGTTTTTAAAGTTATTTTAGTGTTTGATTTTAGGGTTATTCCTTTTCATGTATTGTTGTGCAGATCTCACACACACACACATACTCTCTCTCTCTCTTTTTAAATATCAAGTTGGGGTATTATTTTGTTGTTTTTAATTGTAATTCAACATGACTTTTTGTGCCAGCATGGCACATAACGAATTATGTTTAACGGTGTTGAATGGAAACAATAACAAATAATTTAGAATACCTCATTTGAATCAAACAACGAAATGTTAATACCTCTTTTTAACCACTG
The DNA here is from genome assembly GCA_024138025.1 of Combretum micranthum. Taxonomy (NCBI): domain Eukaryota; kingdom Viridiplantae; phylum Streptophyta; class Magnoliopsida; order Myrtales; family Combretaceae; genus Combretum; species Combretum micranthum. The sequence continues at coordinate 13,145 of JAMXBD010001827.1, read as the reverse complement.
CAAACGTTAATACATTAAATATGAATCTACCTGCAAACGTTAATACTTTTTAGCATAATTTACCCTATTATTGTTAGAGTTGGTGAGCTATTCGAGCTTGAGATTGGTAAGCTACCTGAACTCGATACACTTGAAAAATCAGCTTGGTTTATTTAACTAAAATTAAAATAAAAGTTTATTCAACTAAATAAGCTTAGCTCAAACTTAAATTGCAAGCTTAGTTTAAAATTTCGGTTGGTATTGCTGCTTGATAATTTGTAAATGACATGTTCAACTATAATGGTACTATGGAGATCGTTGGTTCCAAAGGGCCAACATTGTGAACTTCGAACAAAAACATGCAATTCAATTGCACGAGTACCCGTTTTATGCGATTATAATTTGGTCATTAGTTATTTAAGAGCATAAGTGTCGACTTTAGATTAAATTCTGAACCATACCCATTCTAAATTTTTCGTTGCGTAATTCATACTTCAAACTAAAATCATTCTTCATTTAAGCTCTTTATTTTCTGCCTGATATGAGCAGAAACTAGAAACAGTTCGTCATCATCCTAGTAGTAATCAGGAAGATTGAGATGGAAACTTTACACTAAAGACTAGACCACCGATGTATAACATAAAATTCAAACGTGTGCAATGAACAGGACTATAAGACCGACACTCGTATGCCCCTATAAGACACCTTGCCACAACGTGGCAACCTTAACATAGATTTCCGATCTACTCATGGTGTCTACATTTTATTTACAATAAATACAAAATAAGGGTATATATGTAAATATTCTTTTATTGTAGATTTTAAATCACTCATAAGAACTAGTACGGAGGAAGTCGTGGGGTTGTTTTCTAAAGCTGAAAAATGGCTACTAATGGAGAAAATTTTCCAGCGCAAAGGCAAGAGAGACAGCCAGGGAAAGAGCACATCATGGACCCAACTCCTCAGTTCGTAAACGCCGACTACAAGCCCTCTAACAAGCTTTGGGTAACATAGGCCTTTTTCTTTGTTTCGTAGAATGTTTTCCATTTTCAAAATTATTTCGGAATTTGCTGTTTCGAACCGTTATAAATAATTATAATAACCTCTTTAAGCCAATATTAAGAAGAAACTGGTCATTTATTTGAATGAATCAAATCGGTACGGGTACCCTAAATGAAGGGCATATTCCTCCTCGGCTGGCACTTCAAATAATTTTCAACTTCTGACACAGCATCTTGAAAGCTACTTTATAGCAAGTCCGGTCGATACCCTCTAATTAAACAGGATCGAGTAGTTATATGTCGTATAATGGAATATGTGGCAATGAAATGAGATAAAACAAAAAAAAAAAAAAAAAAAAAAAAAAAAAAAGAAGAAAAGGGTTACAAATAGTGATAACCACTAAGGCAACTTCAATGTTCCCATTTACAGATTTATTTAGTTAATCATCATATTCTTAAAATAAAGAGATAATATCAAAAAAGGTATTAAAACTTTAGTAAAAAAATCAATAAGATATTTAAGGTTTGATTTTAAATAATTCAATTAGATATTTGAAGCTTGATTTTAAACAATTTGATACTTAAAATAAGAAGTTTGATTTAAAATAATTTGGTTTCAAATAAAAAAACTATATGAAACAACTTGTTTCAAGCATTTAATTATTCAAAATCAACCTTTAATATCTTACTGAACTTTTCGTTAAAGTGGACAATAACCCTAAAATAAATATAGTATAGTAATTGATACATTAAGTATTTTACAGTAATACAATCAATCACTGTCGGCATTAATTTGAACAGTCTAATTCTCTTAGAAAATACATGGATCATAAAATTTTTAGATTAGTTATGATGATGTTCACAATATCCGAAAATACTAATAGAAGTCCATATATGATGAAATCAAACTTTCCCAGGGAAAGTGGCATTGGTAACAGGAGGAGATTCCGGAATTGGAAGAGCAGTGTGCCACTGCTTTGCACTAGAAGGCGCAACAGTGGCTTTCACATATGTGAAGGGTCAGGAAGATAAGGATGCTCGCGATACTCTTCAAATTCTTACGGAATCAAAGACCTCGGATGCAAAGGATCCTATAGCAATCGCAGCGGACTTAGGCTTCGACGAAAACTGCAAGAGGGTGGTTGATGAGGTGGTGAATGCATTCGGCCGCATTGACATATTAGTAAACAATGCGGCCGAGCAGCATGAGACAAGTTCGTTTGAGGAAATTGATGAGCCTAGGCTTGAGAGGGTGTTTAGGACCAACATCTTCGCTCATTTCTTCATGACCAGGTAAAAACCTTAATCTTGTTCCGTTTCCAAGCAATATGAATCTGTCTCTTGATTTTTATCCATGTTGGACTAGTAAAATATTGATATGATCTTATCTTGTAAATAGGGGTGTGCAAAAAAACCGATGAAATCAAAAAACTAAACTGAAATCGTAAAACCAATCGAAAAAATATGGTTAACTGATCCGTTGGTTTCGATTTAAGATTACGGTTTTTTTTTTCGGTTTCGGTTTCGGTTTCGGTTTGCAACCACAAAAAACCGATGGTTAACGGTTAACCGTTTCAATATTTATAAGTATGTTATATATATACATATAATTTACCTATTTAATATTCCTTAGATTTCGATTAAGATAATATTATCCTATGTTTGATGGAGTTAATATGGTAATTGATTTGATTTGATTTTATTGATAATGATACATCCAAAGATTTGTTTTTCTCCTTTTTTTTAATTTGATTTTCTTTTTTTCATTAGCTCTTGTAATATATATAATAATTTAAAGAAAAACTCTATTATAAAAGCTAAAAATTAAGCTTTGTTAAAATTATCAATTTGATTTATTGAGACCATTACGTTAAATGGTTAAAAACCAAAAACCGAATAAAACGGTTAACCGTCTTATGATTAACCATTTATAATGAATCAGTTAAGAATTAAGATATTAAAAAACCAATCTTTATGGTTAGGTTCAAAAAATAAGACCACGAACCGATTAACCGATCCGTGAACACCCCTACTTGTAAATCAGGTACCTTGCACCCTTACTAATATGACTTATCAAGTAATGCACCTTTTCTACCTTAACTTGTAAATCAAAATCTAGTAGTATTTGGCCACATAACATGTCTTACCAGACCAACTAGCATTTGACCACTACTTGTGTCTTATAACATGTCCGAATTACAGATCTTTTGATCTTATAATATGAATATTCAAAATGGTGTTCTTCCATTCATGTAACATGCACCTCTATATCATTTTTTTGTTCGTTTCAATGTTCTCCAACTCTAATTGATCCGTCCGATTCAACTACCTAGTTGAACCTAATCCCTTCTTTCAAATGGGCAGTTGAACTTCAGTTCATTCCAGTTTTATTTACGTCTACCATATCTGAGTCTAGTCTCAGTCCTGACAATATTGGTTTTATTAGTATTATTATTATTATGTGACAACAGGCATGCACTCAAGCACATGAAGGAAGGCAGTGCCATCATCAACTCCGCATCTGTAGTCGCATACAAGGGGAGTCCTCAGCTGCTAGACTATACAGCAACCAAAGGAGCCATTGTGGCTTTCACCAGGGGACTTGCACTGCAGCTAGTGAACAGAGGGATCCGTGTCAATGGTGTAGCTCCAGGGCCAATCTGGACCCCGCTGATTCCAGCATCATTCAGTCCGGAGGAGGTTAACAAGTTTGGAAGCGAAGCACCAATGAAACGACCAGGTCAGCCCAGTGAGGTTGCGCCGTGCTACGTGTTCCTTGCTTGCAACCACTGCTCATCATATATCAGTGGCCAGTTCCTCCACCCCAACGGTGAGTAATTACCATTCATTTTTCTTTTGAGAATTGTTTGTCCTCTGATTGTCAATTTGAAGCACTAAAATGGTACAATTGTCTGTTCTATGTTCTTCCAGTGGTACCATAGTCAATGGCTGATCTGATCGGAAAGGTTGAGTCATGAGGCTGAGGCTGAGGCTGAGGCTGAGGCTGTAGCGTGTGACACGAGTGTATGAGCTGGGAAAATAATTCTAAGTAGTAAACATGGTAGTAGTGTTCTATATGTCAAATAAGTTTTATGTAAAAGGCACAAGAATGTGAGGTGTGTTTCAACCAAGGTGTTTATGGTTTGCACTTTCGGTGTGTAAATGGTCTTTCCTTTTTCATCTTAGTGTTATAATTGAATAAACGTGTTCTACTATGGTTTCATTTTCTATTTTTGTTAGCAAGAAAAATTGAATGAGCTAATTGGGAATGAGGCACAAAGGGGATGTTGCAATTCTAAAAGAAAATGGACGTACTAGAATTACTTATATGATCTTTCATACAGAAGTAAAAAGATTAGACAGTTCACTTATGGCAAAAACAGGGAGGACATATGCATGAAAATGGCAGAAGAAGAATCTATTCAAGTGGACTGAAGAAGAAAGAATTGGAAGTCATACAAATAGAGATTAACCCATCAGGCATTATGATGGTGTAGTGACCTACAATATACAATTCTTACATGAATCTAAATGATGGTTTGTATTTTTATCAAGAAAGAAGACAAATTGATTCTAATCAAATGACTATAGAAGTTACTTTAAAGACTAAAATTTGTAACTTCTTATATTCAAAATTGCAAATCCCTCAGCCTTGATGGAACTGACGCTTTGAGGTGTCTGTTTTCACATCATTTGGTATTCAGGCGACACGGATAGAATGTAGCATGAATCACCATCAAGAAGAGAACTTCACAATGAGTAAGCTAACTACTGTGAAGACAGCATAAAGTCCAACAAGACAAAACCCCCAAAACCGAGGCACGCGAAATCTGTGCCAGGTTATCACTAGCAGAGATCCCATCAGACTCAAAAGCAAAAAAACAAATGCAATCACTATACCCACATGGAAATGAAGAACATAAGCTTTAGGATAAACCTTAGCTGTTTGAATCACCAGAGCGGTTCCAAGCCCAACAAGCATGTTGAACATTGGGCAAGCAAAACATCCAGCCATGGCCATTGCTGGGTGGCCTGCCTTTGCAAGTGCCACGTCAGCAACGAGATCCCCAACCGAGTTTCCCCATGCAAGCACTGTTATCCCCAGAAGAGAGGGAGGCAATTCAAGCAAAGCTCCAAGAGCTGCAAGGCAGTTCAGCAATTCTCCAGCAATGGTGGATATCCAAAACACGCTCATCACAAATCCTACCAGGATCAATGGTAGTTGCTCTGTCTTTGGAGGTTCTTTTTCCATTATGAAGTGGAGAACTCCAAGAGAGGAGCTCATAATATCATGACGATAAACCACAGTGGAAAGTGAGTATTTGGAAGAAGGAAGACTATGGGGTGATTTATGGGCATAAAGGAATTACATGCATATAGAAGAGCTAGCGGACAAAGAACAATGTTGGCAGATATATAAAACCGGTTCCATTCTGAAGGTGAACTTTGTGGAATGGTGAGCTTCAGAAGAAAGGACACAGGGACTTCCCACAATAAAGAAATCTGCACAAACAACAGGAAGCACAAAGTAAGAACAAGAAAAAATGAGTTTTAAGAATAAACTTCTTTGGTGTCTCCAATAACAAGAATTTTATTGCAATCAGTGTTTCCTACAAAAGAACCCAGCAGAAACCTGAAAAATTAGAATGAAATAGTATCCAGCCTTTAGTTGGAGATTCCATTTTAGTAGTTAATGTTTTTTGTTAAATGACAAGAACGTAGCTCTATTTCAGTTTTAGGTTAGTATGGAGCACATTGACGTAGTTAATATTGATAAATAAAAACAAAACTGCAAACATCTAGTAGCCTAAGCTTCAGATTGATTTGTTGTGTATCCAAGTTAAAACAGTCAACCAAACAATTCTTCTATACTTTCTTCCATTTTGAGAGAGAAGAATAAAATGCTTGCTCCACATTTACAAAAGTTAATCTGCCAACGTTTACAGATGCACCAAATACCATAGTTGGACCCTCATACTTCAACAAAAACTAAATGCAATCCCAACCTTGATTTAATTCATTTGGATCCTTGAGCATTTCTAATGGTTTATTAATAAGTATCTATCTTTTTCAAGATGGCTGAAGTACACAATCTCTGTTACATTGGCAATACAGAGTGTGTGGTATACCTTAAAGTTAGGTGTTACTAGTAAACGTCCAAATTTAAACAATCTGCACATTTTGGAAAGCTTAGTACTAGTTTAAACCATTCAAAATAATCAGGGGCCCATTTCAATCGAAATTAAGTCCAGTGACTACATTCTTGAGCTTTCATAACAATGAGTGAGAAATTGGGATTTTTGGCCAAATATTTCATGAGCTCTAATACTTTGACTCACCAATAATCCAAATTGAAAAAAAAAAAAAAGGAAGGGCAAAAGGCTACTTGTCCATCCATGTACAGGTCAAGATTACTAGTTATCAAAAATTTGAAAGTCTATGCTTAGTTGGCCTTTCTCAATTTATCCCTAATATGTATACGATATTTCCTTGGGAAACAAAATAAATATATGCATGTATTCAAGATGCATTTCCTCACCAAATGCAGAATGGGAAGTCATTCTTAATTAATTTTATCAAGGATCCTTACCATCAGGCACTAGCTTCTAATCAATTACCGGTCAAGAACAAGCACAATGAGCTAAAACTAGGAAGGGATGCAAATGAACCAAGCCAGTTCACAAACTACTCGAATTAAACCCGATATTTATTCAAGTTTGATTAGAAAATAGTCAAATCGAACTCAAATTCGAACTATTTGAATAGTTTATTGAACCGAACTCGAATTTTATATGTTTAGTTTGATTAGTTCACGATCTAATCGAGCATATAAATATTAATCAAATTCAAATCAAGTTAAGGTATTAATATTATTTTAATTAAAATTTAAAATATATTTGTTTAATAAATCAAGCCTAAACGAGCTTAATCGAGTTGAACTCGAGATCATATAATTTTATTTTCAGCCGAACTCAAGTTTAAAATATTAAGCTCGGTTGAACTCGAACTCTGAAATTTTGCGTCGAACTCGAATTCGAACTTAGCACTGTACCGCCTCTATTTGATTCGATTGCAACCCTAGCTAAAACCAATATAGATCCATTACAGAAATACTACATCAAAAGGAACATTTGGTGCTCTTCTCATGAGCAGCTCCTACACAAGACATGGGACAACCAATCCTTCCCTAGCAATGGCTTATAACATGGACATTAAAATAAGCTACTTCACATTGAATTTTCCGTTTTAGGCTCCTCTTTCATGCGTCATACTTACACATACTCAGAAGACAGCCAGAGAGACGTATCAGTACTACCTCCAAAATTCCTTCTATCTCTAGAACTGTTTCTGGAGAAACACCCTGCCGACATCTTAATTGCCTCTATTTTATCCTTCAGTAACAACACCAGACTATTTCTTCACTTCAAATGCTTCAGGATTGCATGCATTAACAAATCAAATGGTCTGCAAACTGACTTTCTGTAACATCTTTCTCATTCCTTATTGCTGGTGTGCATATAAATGGTAATTGGCTGTATCTTTATCCTTAAGAAATTCTAAAGGCAAGCTTTGACTCTCAAAATAGCCCTTTTGGAAAGAAACTACATTGGTCATGAAAGCAATTTCATTCTATTCGAGACTTTGGTTTAGAAATGAAAAATATGATTAAAGAATGGAAATCAACTCCTCAGATATTAATCAATTCCAACACAATCATTACCATTACTGCCAACCACCAACAGCAATCATCAACCTTGCATCACCTCCTCTTTCTTAAAGCTACTACATAATTCATGTTCAATTTCTATCGTGATATTTTAACATATAAGTACTTGATCAAGAAGAAGATTTTAAAATGCTCAACTACTGTTTTCAGTAAAACCAACACAACTGCAATGAATCACAATTCTCACAAACTAATACACCTAGTAGTACTAAAGCAAATCAAGCATAACACCAACAACTTCTTAAAGCTAAAAAACACAATGCCATAATAATAAAGCAACTCAATCAACAAACCATAATCTTATTAAAGAAAAACACCGATTAGATTGCAATATTACCTTACAAAAGGATCGACACAACCCCAAATCACCCTCTTTTCTCCCCAAACCACCACCAACATTCTCCCCCATCTCACAATCTGGCACAACAGTGAATCCATTCCTCACATCACCTTTATTCTCAACAACACCAACTTTCTTCTTCTCGCCATCACCACCCCCCAAATCCATCCAAAACACGAACCCGACGAAGAACACGTAAAACCCAACAAACCCAACAGCCTGCCACAAGAATATCTCACCACTCAAATAAACCCAAAACAAGAACAACGCACCAATCATATAAAACACAACGTCCCTTATGAAGAACCCCGAATCAACCCCAAACGGGCCGCATAAATCGCGACGAACCCGACGACAAAAGCACTCACAAAAGTCCCAGCCGACAGAATCGCACCGAACCCGGTCCTATACTGACCCGACGCGACAGCAGCAACCGATGAGAAAACATCGGAGCGCCATTCCCAAGGGCTAAAAGCGTAATTGCGGCCATGGAAGGGGTTAGGTTGAGGTGCGAGGAGAGCTTCGTGGTGATGAGACTGAAGTGGTCTTGGGCAGTTTTGATTAGGAAGTAGAAGTAGAAAATGAGGAGGAGAGAGAGGGAAGAGAGGGAAAAGATCGGATTTTGATGGAGAAAACATGTGTAATCGATGTAACTGGAACTGGGTTTTGTAAACGATGGGCAAGGAGTAATGGGTTTTGAAGTGGAAGAGTTGGGGTTGATGAAGGAGAGAGATCTATGCGGGGTTAAATGAGAGGGGTTAGGGTTAGGGTTAGGAGCTAGGGTTAGTGTTTGGAGGAGAAAGAATAAGAGGAGAGTGGAGAGGAGGAAAAAAATGATGAGTGTGGGTTTGAGGAGAGAGAGTAAAGTGGCCATGTATTGTGGCAGGCATCTGCCATTAGTGTGGGAAGAATACGAGTGAGGAAAAGGCGTTTCTTTCAGCCGCTGAGGAAGAAGAAGAGGAAGAAGCGGAAGTGTGTAAGCATTTTTTGTCGTTTATGGAAAGATATACTTTATTGTGTTTGTTGATTTGATTCCGACAGAATGGTAACTCCATTTCATTTTGAAGCACAGAGATTTGGACGGAGCATATGCAAAAGCTATCTCCATTCAGCATAGTAAATTCATTTAAGATAATTTTGAAGTGAATGCAAGTGAATCCAATGTTTTTTTTTAATGTTGAATGTATTAACGTTTTAATTGGTTTACTGATTAACTTTTTTTTTCTCCAAAGATAAATTATGAATACAGTACTTGCAGAATGTTTAATTTTTAATTAGTTTGGTACAAATAAATTTATACATATATTATACCCTATATGAATTTATTTTTATTTTTATTTTAATCATTATGACCTATAGATATTAGTATTTTAAATGAACTTATCATCAAAAGTAGATAAAAGCCAATATTTTAACCTAATTTACTTATGGAGATTTGGATCAACTTCCGAGGATAGTTTTCTTTTATTGATTTTAGAGCCAATTTGAAATTTTTTATTTTTAATTTGTATTTATATATAATCTATATGGTTGTATGATTATTCTATATGAATTAATTCTCTATTTTTTTTTTCTATTTGTTTTTTGATAAATAACAAATTGAATAGGCTCATATGGAAAAATACTAATTTTATGTTTGGTGGAATGGAACCAAATTAGTATTCCATCTTTATTTTCTTGAAATATATTCTTTTGTTTGGTTACGAAAAATTTTATCAAAAGAATATCCATTCCATATGATGCAGAATATTCTTTTTAGTAAAAGAATATCTATTTCTCACCAAAAGGTATGTTTTGTGCCAAAAATACTATTAATTAAAAAAAAATTGTTATTCCATTCCAATAAACCAAACGTATAGTCCGCAAAGAAAAAACAAATAGATGAATTTTTCTTTTCTATGTCTATATTCAATATTTTATCGAAGTTAATGTAAGGATTCCAACTCAACTTGGTTTTTTATTTTTCTATTCTGTTAGAAAAAACTCGGCTTATTTATTCGAAGTTCAGCTTATCAATGACTCACTTCGTTGAATAGAGTCAAGATTAAAACGAGTAAAATTCTAAAAACTTAACTATAGCTAGGCTTGTGTATGTAAAGGCATTCAACCTCCTTATTTCCGATTAAATCACTTAGAATGCAACAACATTCAACCTTCTTATTTCCTATTAAAATAGGTTGGACTTATAACTCTTGAAAGTGAATATTAGGTTAGAGTTGAAGTCTACAATATTTAGCTCGATTATTTGAATTAAGATTGGATGTGAATATTATTTAAATTAAATTAATTTTTTTAATAAATCGAATCTAAACAAGTTTTATTGAGTCTGGTTTGATTATTTCTAATGTCACTTTGAGATCAAAATTCTAACTTCTGCTGAGCCTAATCAAGCTCAAGCTCAAAGGTTCTATATCAAACTTGAATTCACTTGACTCGTTTGCAACTCTTTCCACAAATCATTAATACTAAATTCATCTACCAACAAAGAAAATCATTGAATCATCCTCTTATACCTATTAATTACAAGGCAAAACAATATTGGGTGTACTATGGCTCGTGATGAAATTGCTATTCATTAGGAATAAAATAAAAGCCTAGTACATTGTAAGATTTAACTGAGAAACACTTTAAGGAATAGGCGAGTCATATAATGGAATGAGTCGATGGCCCTTGCTTTACTGGAAACGCTAGCCACAAACTGTTCCTCAACGTATGCCTTGCCTTCAATGCCTCCATCTATTTCTATCATTCTATCCCATGCCTCTGTACTTTGTTAGCCGCTCACAGCTCTCTCGTCTCCCTTCCGGGCTCCACCCCCTTCTCTCTCTTATGGCTCATTTACTTCACTAAATATATAAGACTATAATAGAATTCCTATTATGGAAGAATAGAATAGAGCCGTAATAAGATTTTTCTTTATTAATTTTTTATTTAAATAGTGATATTTTGAAAAATAGATAATTCCAGCATTGAATTGATATTTATAAGTTTGAATAAAGAATGGCTATTCAATGTTTGTGTAATAGAAATTCATTGTGGAATCACTATTCAATGAACTAAATACCATAATAACTATTCATAAGAAATAAAACTGTAATGGAATTGCAATTACAGTGAAGTGAACGAGCAGTTAGTGTTGTTGATTACAAGTGTATGTAAACATCAATAGAGTTTTGGAACCGACCTAACCCGGAACAGTCTCCCACGGTTTCGGCCCGGTTCCCAGTTCTGGTTTTGGAACCGCAGAATCGTCTTTTTTTTCAAATAAAAATTAAAAAAATTATTTTTAATAAAATCAATTTCAAACTCAAAACAATTATTAGATCTATAAGTGTTAAATTATTTAACTAAATCTTTTTAAATTTTGTTTAGAATGTGTATTTATTTGTATACAAACACATCAAATATTAATTGTAGTTAATAATATAAGATTGCAAAATACTCTAGAGGGTAGAAAAATTACAATGTAAAAAATAGTCTCACATTATAAAGAAAATGAATTTTGCTTTTAAGAGAAATTTATTTAAACTAATCTATATATTTTAAGTTATGTTTATTTGTGTTGTTGATAATTATATATTAAATATTATGAATAAGTAATAAATTTTGCTATTTACATAAAATAATTCAAATATTAACAATTATATATTTAATATTATTTTTTATTTTTTTTTTAATGGAACCGAGAGGAACCACCAGTTCCACTTGTTTTAAGGCTAAGAACCGCCTATGAATCATGAAATCGATAGTTTCATAGCCTATTCTAGAACTTGCCAACTGGTCTGGTGCTGATTCTAGAATCGTTGGTAATTGTTTAAGTTCAGTTCCTAGTTTGGAACTGAAGCGTGCCTATATCTAAGTGTATTTATAGAATTTCTCTTATTCAAGGCTTCTTCCTTTCTCTAACAATATTTTTTCATTCTTCTTAATGATTAAAATGAAGGAATTGTAAATCTTAATTAATAAGATTAAATTAAAAATTAGTAAAATATAAAACAAACATAAGATTAAAGAGTGAAAAAACAAATTTATAACTGAATAATATAAATTTTCAAGTTGAAATCAAATTGAGTCTAAAACTCTTTAGCTCATTTGAATGTGTACATTTATTTATATACAAATATCCATTTGTAATTATAAAATTAGTAATATGGGACTTCAAAAACTCTTAGGACAAACTTCCATAAGGACATATATAAATCTTACATTGTTAAGAAACTGGACTCTAGAAACTGAAATGTTCTAAAAGCCTAAGATTTTTCGAGGGAAAAATTAATGGGTTATAAACATTGCCTCAAATAAAATTAAGTAGATTGATTATTTTATTTTTTGACACAAAATAATGATAGTGATAGCATAAATTAAAAATATTTGGTTTACAAAACTACTTACTGAAACTGTTACTTATCATTGCTTGATTCAAGGATTCTACTATTCTGTCAAATGGCGGTTTCGCGAAGGAAGTCAATCCCCGTTCTTCAATTTGGATTTTCTTCGCATTGGTGCATCACAACTTCAGCTTCGCCAGCCCATTATCAATCGCCAAAATTGGTCTATGGCAATGAGAAGGACGAAAACTAATATAAGTTACAAAAATATTCTGATCCAAAATGAAAAAGAGAAAGAAGGTCTGTTTCAAAATATCTACCATCCAAATCCACACCAAAATGCTCGGTTTTGTTACTAGAGAGACTAAAACGGAAATTGTATCTCTTTTCACGAAAGCGCCATAGGAACACGAAAATGCTCTGTTTTTTGTTTCTTGAAACAGAGTATCGGGATGAATATGGGCGTAACGTACGTCCAAGGAAAAAGATGAGTGGAATTGTTTTGAGAACCTGTAGACGATTCTTTTCAGTGGACGGGTAGGGTGTATTAGCATAGAGGAAAGGCATTAGAAGCGTATAAGATAGAATAAAGTTAGAGATAGAAAGATGGAGGAAAAAAAGTATTAATTTTTTGGGTTTCAACAAGGAGGAAATCAAAACAAAAGAAAATTTAATAGTTAATTTCTTTCGCATCACCTTTCTTTTCGATATATTTTTACATATGCCACATTTTTTTTCAATGGTAATATAAATTTTCATGTACGTGAAAT